>KZ505672.1:730974-789830 GCA_002844005.1 Limosa lapponica baueri | reverse complement strand
TGAGAAGAAATTAAGAGATTCAAAGTCTTGGAAGAAATGGAAAGGAAGTATTTTTGAATCATAGATTTGGGTTGGTATGTTCTATCTAAAAAAAAACCCTGATTCATTTCCCCCTCTTTTATAAAGAAAAAAGATACTTTAATGAAACTGTATTGCCAAAATATTTGGAAGATTTCTCCCTCCATTCCACCCCTCTGTCCAAATTGTGAATGGAAATGGAGATCAAGCTGTAAAAGCTTTAAAGACAACTTAAAAGAGCTTCTTTTCTCTGGGCAGTTCTTAAAATAAATAACATCCCATTTTTAACATCACTGTCTAATAGTTTATCCAACATGTGCAGAAATGTTAGCATTTATCAATTATATGTCATATTAGCATTTATCAATTGTACAGATGCCATTTATCAGCCAACACTATTTGCAAATAACTAAGTACAATGGATTTTTAAAATCCAAGCTGCTTAAATTAAAAACATAGTTCTTTTACATAGTAGATGCTATGTTTGGAGATTTGTTTTCTGTGCTCATGAGCTCTTGGGAACACAAACTGTCCAAGTCAGGGTTGTTCAAAGCTGCCCTGCTTGGTGACAGGGTTCTTGGGTGTTGCTGTAGTGCAAAGAACAACGGCGTACTAGAAATAGTTTGACAAACACTTAAAGAAACAGAGGGGTAAATTGTCTTTAAAGACATCAGTTCCAATGTAAAATGTCTGTGTGGCCATTGGGAGGTAAAGAGATTAGGAATTTGCTTTATTCAAATGTCCCCGACTGGTTTTCAGTTCCAGTGCTGCATACATTCTGAATCTGGAGTTTCACAGTTGTAACTGGGCTTGAACTCAAATGATTTAATCGATTTAATTGTTTTATGCCAAATAGCTCTCAGAAATCTCTCTCCTTGAGTGCAGGGTTATCTGGCTTACTGTTCAGCTACCTGAGGGTCTTTGTCAGAAAAGTCTCAGACTTGTATCCCAAATGTATTTTTGAGTTATATGCCGTGCTTAATGAAAAGCAGAGAGTTGATTGGAACAAGCAATATAGGAAATTTAGTTTTCTGCTTACATGAGGGAGAGATTTATAGTTCCTGTAGTATATTTTGTGTCTTTGTAGACTGGAAGGCAGCACCTTGCAGCATTAGAAAGTAGGCATGAAAGAACCTTTTAGGTGATGAAGGAAAAAGCAAAGAACTTTCTTGTTCCAAACTTTGTGGTTTTGGATCCCAGCACAGTTGTATTTCATGGAATTAGTAGGAAATGGTTTAAAACAGACAGTCATTTTCATCGTGACTCATTATGCATAGCAATATATTATATATAAGCACATTGTTTGGAACCAGTTCGGTGAGTTTTATTTTGCGGTTCAATTAATACTATACTGAATATTATCTTCCAGAAACAGAATACCCTGATTCTGATTCTGCCACTTACATACTAATGAACCATCTCTGTACCTCCTTTATATACAGCTGACATGTTGCATTTATTTAGACAAAAAGCTTCACAGACTAAGGTTCCCCCTAGCTACATACAAGTGACATACAGCGCAACAGCAAATGTTGACATACCAAAATATAAATACCTCATTATCAGTATTATAGATTAATCCATTGATATTCCAACAAGGAAACTTTTTAATTTTTATCTGAATTTTGGCCCCTAAAAATTATGAGAATTATGAACTTAATAGTGTTAGCTTAAAAGCTTCTGTTTCTAGGGACCTGCAGGACCACTAAGATTACCCTGGCAGTTTCAGTCCACAAGCTGCAATCTTTACCATTTCCTGTAATGTAGCAGTAACATAAAAGTAGACAAGTTGACAAGCAGGCACAGCTCTTCAGAGGTGTGAAAAATCCAGCAGGCTTATTTTGTATCTTTTTTCTGAGTTTCCAAGGAGAAAAAAATCAATAATGGATTCAATGATATGGATTCTAAAATGCAACAGTCTTGATAGAATTGCATCTGTGTACACTTAATAACTACCTAAACAAAGGTTGTAGGCTGAGGGTAAATCCAATAAATGCAAGTTAAGTGCTACTGTCTGACCCTTATTTGAACTGTAGGGACAGATCCATCACAAGATAATTGGTTTATCCTCTTGTGTCTAAGATGCTCTGTAGTAAACAGAGTATTTTTATGTCTTGGAGAGCTTAGATTACAAGTGAAAACTTTTCTGAGTCTTTATTAATACAGGCTAAACAATGTGTGTGGCTAAAGATGCTCTGTTAGCATTTTGGAAAGTCACGCTAGTTCCATATGTAAAACAAACCCTTGTTTGAACTACAAGGGTCAGAGCAATCACAGTGTAATTGGTTTATCCTCTTATGTCTAAGATGCTGTGTAGTAAACAGAGTATTCCTACGTCATGGAAAGCTTAGGCCTGGCCACTGCTATTTTTGGTTGCTGTTCAGTAATTCTAGTAAGGAGAAACCTAGTGAATATTCATTCCCTGTTAACACTGAATGTGCTAGTAATATTGTATACCTTTATGAAAATTTTCTCAGTTTGGATAGGAGAGTTTGAGTATGTGTAATGATTTCTGGTAGCTAAGTTGTTCTGTGTCATTAGTCATCCAGGGAGCCCTGCTCTGTACTTCTGTTTGCTCTACTAATCTGTTCTGGAAAGGAAGAAATAAAAGTTATGTTTTTATGGTGTAATTGCAAAAAGCAATTGCTCTAGTGTTATGATAATGCAATAACAAGTAAGATATCTAAGTTGAATCTATTCATTTTTCTTATTAGGATGTGATTTTTCAAAAAACATTTCAATAGTTCAAACTACTGAACTTAAGTTTCAATGAAACCCCTTGCTTGACATTTCAGGATAAAGCATGGATCCTGCATTTGAAAACATTTTGTGGGGTGAGGTGCAGACAAAAGGGCAAACTCTAAAGTAGTCTATGTCTCAAATGAACTCTTCTGCTCCTGCTTCCCCGGCTTCCAGAAACAGTTCAAGCACAACACAACTATTTTCCTAGGATGCCTGCACACCTGAGGCTAGGCTTGGGAAGCTGTCTAAATATTTATACAATATGTTCTGGGAATCTAGTCTTGTTGACATATTTAATACATAAGAAAAACTCAATAAACTTTGGGGTACCTCCCCTCTCCCCACCTGCAAAAAAGTCTTTCTGTGTGTGTGTGTTTTATTTTTTTTAAATTAAGAGCAAGACTTTACAGAATCTGCAAATAAACTGGAAATATATCATTAGGCCTTCGATCAGTAAATGCTTCTTAATACAAAGGAAAATGAGAAAGTTATGTATTTCTTATCTAGATGTAGGCAACACTTGGGGCAGCATGAGAGAGTTACCATTTTGTCTTTAGCTAAGCAGTTTTTTATGTATGTGCTGGTGATCTCAGTTATGTCGTCCCCTTTCAAATTAGCTTTGATTGTTCATTACTCTTCCTGCCTATGCACTACACTGGGGGAGGAGAACAGCCTAATAATTCTTCATATGAATACCGTAGGTGATCATACAGGAGTTGGTCTTTCTACAACTGCTCTAGAAGTTGGGGACATGGTATAGACAACTAGCAAGTCAGTAGTACAGTCTGTGACTGCAGAGTTCTCTTGTATTCAACTTACACTTTCTAGCTTTCCTTTACAGTTATCTTACACTGTGCTCATCGTAAAATTGCACTATTTGTCTGATCTTCAAAGACTACTGAGTGTTGGAAAAGTGAACAGTGAGGATTTTATTCAAGTCTATAGAGTGTATAAAGAGCAGGATGTAACTGTATGATGCTTTCACAGTCCTTTATGTTGCTGCCATTAATTGTACAAACTTTCTTCCATGCAATAGCATTGAGTTTTGTATCTCAAATTCAGAAAAGAACTGTATTCAATGAAATCAGTCTGAGTTGTAAGTAGAAGGTGACACACTAACTTTGTGCTAGGCAGCAGTGTGTTGAGGGGGGATTGTGTTTCTGTTGATAGGTACCCAGTTAACACTTGCAAATAAGGGGACTGAATATAACTTTGTAGTTTGACTTTAAATATAATAAGTATTCCTAATAGAGCTTCAACAGTTTTTCTCCTGCAAAATCAACTTGTGTATCCTCTTCTCCTTACTCTGTTTAAAACAATGAATATCTCATATTGTTAGGGTTGGATTCCCAGAGGGACACATAATGTCCCTTATGCTCCTCTTAACACAAATAATGTGCCTGTGTCATGTGATAGAGATGGCGGAGAGCTAAGCAGCATTTTTTCCTGTTCTGCAGTTCTCTGCAGTGCTCATAATGCTGTCTTTGCAAAGTTTCATTCATTCCAAAAGGAGTCATGGACTTCATTTAGCTTTCTAGAAAGCTATTGGGTGTATCTGAAGTTGGTTAACTGGGCTTTCCCTTTAATTGGTTTAAGGATAGGCAACTCTAGAGAACAGTTCATACCATAAAATGATGATTAAGACAAGAAAAGCTCTCATCTTTGAGAGGTACTTATTTATTATTAGCGAGATTTAATAATTCTGGTTTGTGTGCTCATATCCAGATCTGTTGGTAGAAATGAGCTATTAAGAAATTACGTAATGCAGAGTATACTTAAATCACACTGCTATCACGTATCCATATCCTATTTGATGATAGGAAACATGACAGTACTTGCTTCTGGGAAATCTGTATATAAAATTTGTATAATTTATCTAAAATCTTTGCCCTCAAAGAGATGTAATAGCTGCAGAAAATTCCCTCAGTGTTACCATGTATGCTCTGTGACTACAATGTACATGTATGATTATAATGCATTTTAAGAAACTTACCTCCTGGAAACTTTTCAAAGTGATTCCAAATAGATTCCTTGTAAGCCAAGCTCAAAGAGATTAAAATCAATTTTCATATATAATTTGTAACCTCTTCTTTTGACCAAGAGACTTAATTGATTTCTATTACCTAAATTTGGAAAATAGGTAAGCGTATTGGGTTGTGTCCATAAAGAAATGACACATGTACTGCAAGCTCACACTAAGATGCTGTGATTTTTTTATATTTGCAGATATCCTGTTTTCTTCATGGTTTACAAAGAAAACTCAGTATCGAGGGAACTGAAGACTGGGATGTGCTGGGCTAATACAAATTTAACTGAAGCCAAGAATGCCCCTGGTTTGGCTCTGAAAAGAGTACTAAGCAGCCAAGGACATTTGGAAGGCCAAACCCAAACCAGTACGGTGAGCTTCCTATATTGTACTGCATACGGCAATGATTATATATGTGAATTTTATTCTGTCTATCCTGTCTTTATATCTTGTTTTAATAGAGGATAGTCTGCTTTTGAAGTGCCAGAGCAGGTTGACAGTAGCTTCATAAGCGATACAAACTATATATTCTGCTTTTCTAGAAACAGCTTTAATTTCTTGTCATTAGCTCCCTGCTTTTTAGCCAGAATTGACTATATGGCTCTAGTTTGCTCTGGTCAGGATGTGGGGAAAAGCTAAATCCAACATACAGACTGATCTAAAACATTACATTGGCACTGAGAGTCAATAAGTAATTTATTTTGCAACATAAGTAGGAACCAGGGAGGTGTTAAAAAAATAAAAATAAATTGCAGTGTTGTTTATCTGCTTTTGTAATAACACAGCAGACCTGGATTTCTTCAGAGGATTATTATTTACTCCTGATACTGTGCTTCAGTAGTAGCTCTCAGCAGACTCTTCCTCTAAAACTGTTTTCACAGAAAATGTCTAGCTAAGTATTTGTGTTAAAACAGCTTTTGACTTCTTAAAGTTATATTATGTAAGGTGCTAGAGTTATGCTTTCTGTCTCTTTGGGAAGTCTTTAAATATCTAGAGTGGAATAACATGCTTTCGTCTGAATGAAATACAAGATCCCCCAAGTGGTGTGATTCTTTAATTGAGTTGACGTTGCCTGTGCTTGTGAATGTACAAACTTTTATCTGGAAATGAGCATTCAGCTTATTCATAGATATCCCATTTTATTTTTTCACCACACTACTTTATCCCATCTAATTTAAATTATGTTGGTCTCCTTTTCTAGAAGATCCATCTGCTCTTACTGATTTAAAGCTTTCTGTGCTTTTCTTCTCCATTCTTCTCTCTTGCTTGCTGTTATGCCTGAATTAAAAGCATCTGGATTAAAAATGTTCATGTTTTGATAACAAGTCTGTCTCTCATTTATTTTTCTTGTAAAATGCCACAGCATCCCTTCTATACTTAGCATCGAAGAAAAGTTGAGATGTGTTGAAAGTTTTCACTAGAAACTATTTTTTTTTATAGAAAATCACTGTTTTGATTGAGATTATTTTCTTTGTTTCATATGAAGTTTTTTTGCTTCCTTTGGAGAGTTGTCTTGTCATTTCACCTCTGAAAGGGAAGGAAAATTGAATTTTGCAGAGTTTCAACATGCGAGATTGGGAAAAAAAGAAAATTTGCATGTATCTTTAATAATTACAATTTTAATTACCATGCTGCTCTGCTGGTGTGTGTTTTGCCAGCAAAATCCTGAAGGGCCAAATGCACACATGAAAAAAAGATGAGGGGTGTGTACAGTAGAGGAAAAAACCTATGCAATGATAACGTGCTTTAGCAAACCATTCATGCAGCAAAAAACTATACAGAAATTTTGCATGTTATTACATACTAGGAAGAAAATTCCATGCTACCCAAAACAAGGTATGACGGAAGGAAAATGAATGCTAATAGAGCAGTCTAGCCAAGGACATCCCCGTTTGTTTTCCATTTCTTGCCAATCTAACTATGTTGCAACCCGCCCAGAAACAAGGACGAAGAGTGTAGATGGTTGTTATAGGTCCACTGTTACCACTTGAAAATGGATTATGCAGATGAGTAACCTCAAGCTCCTGACACAATTTGCAACTTAAGTAAGGTTGGAAATTCAAGTTAGTGCAAATGCTCTTCAAGCTGGAACAGTTGCTATTGCAAAAATGAAATGTGTGAAACCAGGTACGAATGGTAGACCTGGGGAGCTTGCAGTTTGAAAAACAATTTCCCTTTGATTTGAGCATGTGATATTCGGTAAACAGTTGCTTAACTACTGATTCAGGCAGAGCCATTTAAGAATAATGCTTAGTGATTCTGAAAATCCGATTATCAACACAGGGTTCTGTGTCTTCACAAGTTTCTTCTAATTCTTCTGTTGAACTGGAATGCAACCGCAGAACTGGTTTTCCTGCACATTTGGGACTATTTGACTGTAGCCTGAACTTTACAGATCAGACATGGTGTGTAATTAGAGTATTCATTATAGGAAGGAGGAATTCTGAGCACTGTTGTTGATTCATGAACAATAATGTAACATACCCTATGATCAGGAGGAGTATCAGTTCATATCACATCCATTCCTTTGAGTTCATACTGAACTCCTGTGGAACTACAGAACCAAAAACTGTCTGTGGCTCTGCCAAGGAGTGACTGCCTGAATTTCCACTGGAAATTCCAGTAAGCATTAGCACTTAATTACTGTACCGTACCTTAATAGGCAGGAATTAAGTGATGTGCAGCATAGCTGTGGCCCTCTACTACTTTGTACGTGTCTTAATGTGTCACGCTACATCTGAAGTCAGGAGTAGAGCTCCTTTGCTGGTAATCTGTGCTTGGCAGAATCTGCAGGTACATAATAAATAACTGACTGCCAATTTTATGACATGAATTGCCCCTGCTTTGTCAAGAGGATAATTGCATATTAATACATGCTCATTAATAATTATTGTAGGTACTGAAAAATAATCTAATTTCCCTTCCTTGTTTATAAAGCTAGACTTAACTATTTTTGAACATATTCTAAATACACAGAATTTCATTCTGCCTTCACATTGTAATTCTCATAGACAAAAGACATAAAAGTGTCTGTCTTGGTTAAAACTTCAATCTAGTTCTTGAGCTCTGACCTCATAGGAATACAGGGTCAACTCTCAGGATTTTGGCACTCAGCGTGGTGCTGTGTAGTGAGCATTTGGGTCCTCAGCAAGATCATCTCTGGATTAGATTTTTCTCACATTAAAGTCACTGAGGCAAATGGTTTCTGCCATTTGACTGCTCACAGGCGGGGTTGTACTGCTTTCAATTAGCTCTCTCCCCTTCTTGTCTGCCCACCCAAGCCTCCTGGAGACCGGGAATGGTGTAGTGAGTAACAGGAATTTTCAAGTAGAGCAGTATCAAATTGATTCCAGGCTCTACAGCCATGTTGTAAACTGATTTTTGCCACGACCTTTTATTTTAAAGTACCTGGTATATTTATTTTCTGTATCTTTGCTATTTCTATCTTTCAAAATAAAAGCTTGTTGGCAATTCACTGGTCATGTAGAAGGGCAAGGAAAGAAAATTTTTAACACTACAAAATTGCTTGCTTTCATATTGTAATAGGAAGTAAGCTTGAGATGACAAACTTTGAGGTGCTTTTGTCCAGATCTCAAGCTACATTGTTTAAAGGGTTTTCTGTGTAGACAGCTCATGTAATTACTTTGAACAAGAACTGTACAGGCTATCATCCTGTAATACTCAGTGATAAGAAATTCAGGTGACATATTTTGCAGTGTGTGCTTATGCTTGTGTGTGTATAATACATATGCATGTGAAGTAAGCGCTAGAGAACTGAAGTAATAGGTCCCCACTGTGAGATTTTATGCAATGTACACTTAATACATGTAAATGCTTTGTCTGGCAATCATGCCAATCACCATGCAATGAGTAGAAAATAATTTTGTGGTAACTGCAGCCCACAGTGGTTTGATGAAAAGTCCTAGTAAGAAATTGCTTTCACGTCAGAAAATTCTGTATTGTCAGAAATTCCTGAAATGTCAGCAAGGGTGTAGCCCTTCTAAAAATCCTTGAATACTCAAGGGTTGGTTTTTTCTCTTGTTTTCCTTTGTATCTTCTTTTATTTTTTTTCATCAGGTATATGAGCAACTGAGTACATAAATATTGTGCGGACTTGTGTACTCATGGGGAATGAGTCTTACTCATTGGTGTACCTAAGTTGTTTGTTTTCAGAGGTAAAGTTTTCAGTGTAGAACTAGCACTGCGAAAATTCTGTCAAAGGGCTACCTTGCACAGAACTTTATCAGTCCTTTGTGTGTAAGCAACCACAGTGTGTTCGGTTTTCTGACTTCACAGAAGAGCTTCAGGGAACTGCATGCTTAGCTTCCATGTAAAAAACCTGGAAAATATATGCAGAAAATAGATAGGAGGTCCTTGGGTTTTTAAAATTCTTTTTTCCAGAGCTGTGGCTAGAAAAGGTAAAAGGTCCATCTTGTTTTTTCCAACTGAAAGCAGTAAGAACTTACAAAAATATCTATTAGTCATCTCAAAATATTTAGAGAGCACTTTTGCCTTTCAGGGAACTCGGTGCGCTGCAGGGTTAACAGCAGGCTTTGAAGCCGAGGGTCGGAGTTGGCCAAATGGCCCTGCAGAGGCTACGGAGCAGGGAGGGGGCTGGGGAACAGTGGGATGGGGAACAGCTGGGCGCTGCACTCTGCAGTGTGCCCAGCGGATGTTTCTCTTCTGGGCTGGCTGGGGGCTTGACTTGGGAGGGGGGGAGGACCTGAAGGGGAAAAGGAAGAAAGAAGAGCTTTCTCTTTGCTTTTGTCTTTCCATGTGGTTCTGCACCTCAGGCGAAGATGTCTTCCCCTGAATACTTGTCTGTTTCAGTGGTAAAGCACATACTATTTTAAAATATAAAGCCAAAAAGCATATGAACTATCTTTATAATGGTATTTTAGCTTTCATGTAATCGAGTATAATTCAAGTTCAACCATCTTTTTCACTATAGTTTTGTCAAACTATTAGACTTCCTTTGTTACTCTTTCCTATGATGGGTCTAATCAAACTTACGGTTTTGCAGACAGGGGGAGATGCTTTTATGCTTTCTGGCTCCATTTGAACTGCATACTGCTGAATAGTAAAATCAGAACAATTATGCTCTGTTTTGATGGTGTAAGTCAACATCATAGGAACATATGTTTTTTTGAATTTTTTTTTTTAATTACAAGAGAGAAGCTCTCTCATGCCCTTTCAGATGTTGTGACACACAGCACTTTTTTTTTTTCTTACAGTGCCATGCTTTAAAATAAATATATTTTACTTTTGTGCTAACTGGAAATTAAAAACTGACACGCCCTTATTCTGACTATACTTTTACTGTCAATTGTAACCACTTAAAGCAGTAGTCTAGAAAATAATGTTGTCTGCCAAGGAGTTGGCTTAGGTGGAGTTTTCTGAACCACTCCCCAGCACTCTGATGAACTCCTTAAACTTCTGGTATCTGTTGCTGACAGTTGAAAAAAGAAGAATTTGCTGCCCTCACATTCTCACTGTGCAGTTCTTGAGATTGCAATACTAAACCTTTTAAAGGTCTAATTTGGCAAGCCTGAGCTTGGAGGCATCATTTCAGATACTGGTCTTCTTATTCGGCTGTGGAGGGAGAAAATGAGCATTATGCCCATATTCTAATATATTTACTTATGTGTGTGTATAAAAATATATATTACAATATATTACTATATATGTCTCTATTGTATAAGCTTTCAGAGCTATTGTCTCCTCTAATCCAGGACTAGTGTTTATATGACTCTTGTTTCTATGTGTATTAATGACACCTCAAAAGCGGTATTCCAAATATAGAGCTAAAATCAATAACTGGTTATTTTGTAAGTGGTTGTTTTCTGAAAATTCCCATACTGTGTCCGATGTAGTTGTGGTGGAGAGAGATCAGTTTGCAGTAAGACATTGAAAAATGTTTGATATGTGAAATTTATTGTAGTGCTTAAGAAATCATATAGTTTCATAATGGTATGTGCTTTATATGTACATAGAGAACAAGACTCAAATAGAGGACAGCTGTAACTACCACGAGGTACTGCAAAGGTTCAATGTCCATGCAAACCTCAAACTGAGACAAACCATTGAAACTACAAATGAGTGTTAATCACCTATGCCACTTCTGACTAGCCACTTATGGTAAAATTGGGCAACTACAAGCACATTGCATAGAACATTCACAGAATTTTATTATAGGAGGCAAATATAAAAAGCTTTCTCCCCCACAAAGTCCCTGAATAATAAGATGGCCTCTGAAATACTCTGCAAATTTGAACCAGTTGCTACAAGATTGTAAAAGCCCTAAGGCAGAGACTGAATTTTAAGTGAGCACTTTATTACTCTTGTGCGAATCCAGCTTGATTCACTCAAACCCTGTATTTAACTGCTAACTGCCTTGTCTGGAGAAGGGTATCAGATTCTGTGTATCCTGTGATAGCTCATCCATCATCAGCATAAAGAGATTTAACAAGACGGGAAAAAAATCCTCATATTTGACTAGTTTGTATGTATGCAAGGAAGGGGAAGAGGAACTTTTGAACAAGATTCTCTTTCCATTAGTCAAATAAAGACACTGCTGCCCCTATAAAAATGGTTAAAGTTTTGTAAATTTCTGCATTGCATATATTGCATAGTAACCAATAGAACCAACATTTTCCATAGTGTTTACAACACAATTATATGAAATGACCTGAAGATTTTAGGTAACTTTAAAGTTGTTAGTTTAGAGCCTTTGTTCAGGAAGAGTGCTTGATCTGAATGACAGGCAATGGTGCAGATGGCCGATGAAATATTATTTGTTGTAATCTTTTGTTGACCTATTACTAATCCTAAGTCATGAAAGACAGACAATGCAATGGCTGATAGCTAGAAAATATGAACTGCTGCAAATACAAGCTGAATTGCAAAGACAAGACAAAGGCATAATTCTCTAAACTATGTAAAAATCTAATAATGGAAGAAGACATGTTTGCCTAACTGAGGCTATCCCATTTCACCTGGTAGGTTTATATCAGCTAAAATGTCACACATCCATTCCAAAGTTAGAAAGGTCAAGCATCTTCCTTCTGCCTTTCCCAAGATTACTGTGACTGTATATTATTGCTCCAAAGTCTTAAGTCATGTCTAGTGACTGAATTGCATGATAAAGAATATTCCCATTGATTAATAAGTGGTCTGATTGTCTAACCTGTAGTCACCTTGGTAGTCCCTCAAAGGAACTGGCTTCAGCAGAATGAGTCAAATGGGAAACGAGTGTTCTAAGGTTGAAACTTGCTTTTCCAAATGTAATGTCTGCTGCAGCCTGCGGGAATTTAAAACATTGAATAAACCTGAATCTCCTGAAGGTTTTGTAGTGACATTATATCCTGGGAGGGGACAAAAGAGTTCTTTGGGTTTCACTAAGTAATCCAGTTTTACACACTGCTGCAAATCAGCGTGTGGTATGAAGATGACTTGATTCTACAAGCTAGAAAGAACTAGTCTGTGCTGAGATAATTTCCTTAACTAATCTGAAATTTTAACAGAGAATTAAAAATAATTATGATATAGTACAACTCAAACATTTTGGGGAGATATGCCAAGTTCTGTAGGGCATCTGATTTCCTTTACAGAATCACAGAATATTCATGGTTGGAAGGGACCTTTGAGATCATCGAGTCCAACCACAAAAAGTGATTTAGCTAGTCCTTACATTGTTTATGCATGTTGAGGTTTGATTTGCAAAGCCGCAGATAAATATGGCTGGAGACACTGGGTTTTGTTTGTCTTTTTGAGGTGTTACAGTGAGTTCCATTCCAGAGGAGGTGACGTGCTGCTTATGCGTCTGAAGAATGATATGCTGTTTGGGGTCTGCCCCTCAAAGAAAATGTATGATAGCTTAGGGTGAGGGTAAATAAGACAGAAATATATCAACGCAGAGATAAGGAAAAGCAGATGTAGAAAGAGCAGTGCTCAAGGCTGAATTTACAGGCTGTTTATTACTGATGTACAGACAACTGTCATTGCTGTGAAAGTACTCTAGTGGATTGAGCAGCATGGGCACAGAACTTTGAGTTGGTCTGGGAGCACATGGAATGATGCTATTTCCATGTCTCTTTGGCACCCATGACTGTGGGACCCCTTACAACTGGAGGATCAGTGGCATTGCAGATGTCTCCACAAGCAGAGCATATTTGGTAATCACTGAGAAGCAGTAGGCCCTGATAAGGAATTACCTGCCTGCTATTTCTGTATAGTGCATACTCAGAAGTGTTTTGTTTAAACACAGCAAGATAACACTTGCTTTGCCTCCTCTGGTTATACGCTTGTATTATTTTTGACGTGCTATGCTGTCCTGTGTGCTCATTAAATTAACAAAACTCAACATATGTAGAAGTTATAGAAAGACAAAGCTAGAAGTGTTGTCGAGTCCAGTTGTTTACTCTCACAAACATAATTTGTTGTGTAGAAACTGATACAGCTCCACCTTGAAAAGTGATAAACTTGTCCAGTTTTTGGAAAGTTGTCTTAAGACAGACAAATTCTTCTTCTCATTAGAAACTGATTTCTAATTTCTAGTCTGAGCGTACATATGGCTAGTCTTCATCCATTTGTTCTTGTGTCATTTTTTTCCTCTATCTTAGAAAACTTTCTTCCTTCCTGCGTTGTCCCTTTCCCTACAATTAATGTATAGGTAGTAATCCTACCCCTTCTAGGCCTCTTGTATGAAATTCTGTTGCTTCCTGGAGGATCATCAAATCTTTCTCTAAAATAATCCACTTCTGAAGCAGTCTCTTGAATATGACAGGTCGTTATTGTGTATATTCAGCTATCTACATGAGTCTCATGAATGTCTTGTAAACTGACAATATTTTTCTATCTCTGTTCTGAAACATTAAGATCCTTGCATTTCCTGAGGCTGTGATATTAATGCTTATAGACACCCTGTCATAAGCACTTTCTAATCCTGCCAGCTAATGAGACAGCATCAGGTCATTTTAGATCCAGGCATTTATCTGTAACACCACCTTGAATTCTGAACTCCTGGGGTTGATCTATCTACTTTTGTTCTGTGACAACTAGTTATTTCTCTACGTAGCCCCCACCTCCTATATGCTTTCGATGTCTTCTAGTTTTGCATTAGCAACATACTTTGTTGGCATTTTCCCAGTCTTTGGGATAGGGACCTTAGAAAATTTGAAAGGTCAGGGAACTCCACCAGTGATACCCTTCATTACTTTCCTTCTTGCGTCCACCTGTTTTCCTCTCATCTTAGCCTTGTTCTGGAGCTGGCCTATTATTAAGGTGTTTAGCAATTCAAATCACTTCTGCCCTTCTCCAAATAAGAGTATTGTGTGTGCAATTCTCTTGGTCTAAAAATGGGCATGGTCATGAAAAAACCTTTTCTTTGCTATCTTTAAATTTGAAACTTAAATGAGATGGAAGAAAAGACACATCTGTCTGACAGGGCTTTAGGAGCTGTTTCTGTGAACAGAAGAATAATGGGAAGAAGCAAAGGACAACAATAAATGAATATTCCTTCCTACCACCGCGTTTGAGTCTCACCTATTCCTATTCTTTATGTATACACATTTAAATTACTACATGAAATGTGCTTTTCCTTCTCTCGTACATAAAAAGTGTATGTGTGGATCTTATTCTGTAGTTTGACATGTTGTTGTTGTTTTTGTTTTATTGCTGTAATCAAATTAGGGTATATGTAAATCTGATCTCAAGTTCCTACTGTGGTATGTCAGTTCTGTATATGATCCTGTTGATAGATCCACAATGTCAGGTGAGTAGAGTGATATTGTGCCATAATTATGTCATCAATCTTTTTAATTTCGATGGTGAAGACTTATTTTTTGCATCACAACCTTTTTTTTTTTTTTTTTTTTAATTTAAATCTCTTCTTCTTTAACACAGATTCACAGCTTTGCCTTTTGAGAGTTTGCTGCATTAAAGATGGCTAAGCTATGCAATACTGTTATAGCATACGTGGTAGCTTAACCACAGTCTTTAGCTTTTGTTTTTGTTCTCCTTTGGAGACGCAAACCCTTCCCTCAGTGAATGGAGATTTCCACTCTAGCCTGTCTCTCTGCTTTTACAAGTGGTCCAGTATGTTTTATTTTTGCCTTAAGGGGGAGGAGGGGGTGCAGGTTGAAAGATAAGAAAACTGTGTTGTAGCCTACTGGTTCCAAAAATGATAAAATATGAAAAATAACAGACTGGTTTCAGGGCCATGCAATCAAAATAGATTTTGCACTGGAGATATAAAAAGAGACTATGCAAAACATTCCTGAAATAATTTATGCTGAGTTCAAGTTTAAAGCCAGAGATATAATAGTATATTATGTGTTCTTTTGGCATTCTGTTTTTAAATCAACAAAATTATCTCAACTTTTGCACTTTGCTCAGTGCATTGATTCCCTTAACATTGTACAGTTAGAGCTATGGGTCTAGCAGTCTTTCAAATGCCTCATTTTCAAAATTTGAAGACTTTATTGCTTTTTAGTGTTATCTACCCAGTTTCTGTGATAGTGTTATACTATGGCTTAATTGTATTCATGGGCTGAGCTATCAGCTGCTTTAGTTATGTATATTCCACTGTGTTCTGGGCTGTCTTGGTGTCGAACTCACAAAGAAAATAATTTATATGATATGTTCCCTTTGCTTGCCAATTAATGTTTTTCTAGTTATCCGTACTTATGCCAACCTCCTGTGTAACCTACCTGTTGGTAACCCAGTGAAACTGGTAACCTTTGCCAGTCCTGGGCAAGGTAGCTTGCCTGTTGCAATCCTAGTTTAGATTCTAAATGGTTTTACATTATGTGTGTGGCCTGGCCATGCCAGTTGGCCTTAGGGCCAGAAAATGGGCCTTGATTCTGCTTAGCTTGTTAACACAGACACAGATATAGCCAAAGGGTAAAGACCTATCAGGACATCTCCCAAGACTGAATATTTTTTTTGTGAAGGTATTTATTTTCCTTCCTCTCTCTACCATATAATTTTCCTTATTGCTTCCAGATATTTTCCCATCTTATTTCAAGAAGTGGGGTTTTCTTTTTGCTGGTGTTGTTTTTTTTTTTTTGTGTGTGGGTTTTGTGTTCTGATTGTGTTTGTGGGCGGTTTTTGGTTGTTTTTTTTCAGGTAATTAATTATTTTTAACTCTGCTTGATCAGGGCTGTGACTAGAAGGGCCTTAAACATGAGCTGACTTGAACATGTACAAAACCATCTGCCAAAGGCTTCAGATAACAAGTCTAAATTCCCACAATAATAAAACTTATTAATCTTCACAGTTAACAAAATCTCTGAATAGCGCGCAAAAAATTATTTTGAAGTATAGTCTTTCAGTTAGAGGAAATTTGTCACTTGAATCTAGAGTTTGGTACAAAGCCTGCTGAAGCAATTGGGAATTTTGCTAGTGCTCTCAATTGAAGGTAGATTTGGCCTCCAAACGCAAGCATTTTTAGGGCTGTTATTGTCAAGTGGAAGTTACATTTTGCTATTGAAAATAATCTCTCTGTTCTGAGGGGTCAGGCCCTGGAAGTGTACCAGAGCTGGGACTTCACTAAAGAGTTATAAAAGTTGCAAGCAAAACTGCATGCATTTTGGTAGCAAAGTAAAATGAAAAATGTGAGGGAAACATATAAAGCCAACAATTTTCATAAATTATATCAAACACATAACTATACAGAGATCAAACTTAGAATAACCCACCTACATTCATATTCCAGAAATGCTCTCAATACCTATGTATGCACCTACATGTTTATATTGTAAATTCTCTGCATTTTGAAACCAATTGATTGCTGTAGTTCTAAAGCTGGTGTCCCCTGGACCCTATGTCAAAGAGTGGAAAGCAACAGCCATTGCTAAAGGCTGGTCTGCTCCATTAGACTGGCTGCAGTTTCACTGCCTGGTACTTAGCCTGGATTTCCATCAAGGCCCGTACTGCCCAAAGATGAAATTATAATTATTTTTAGACTCATAGAATTGCTTAGGTTGGAAGGGATCTTTCAGATCGAGCCCAACCATCAACTTAACACTGACAGAACCCATCACTAAACCATATCACTAAGCACTATGCCTACCTGTTTTTTAAATACCTCTAGGGATGTTTACTCAACTATTTCCCTGGGTAGCCTATTCCAATGCTTAATAACCCTTTCAGTGTAGAAATTTTTCCTGATATCTAATCTAAACCTCTCCTGATGCAAACTGAGGCTATTTCCTCTTGTCCTATTGCCTGTTACTGGGGAGAAGAGACCAACACCCGCCTCTCTACAATCTCCTTTCAGGTAATTGTAGAGAGCGATAAGGTCTCCCCTCAGCCTCCTCTTCCCCAGACTAAACAACCCCAGCTCCCTTAGCAGCTCCTCATAAGACTTGTTTTCCAGACCCCTCACCAGCTTTGCCCTTCTCTGGGCACACTGCAGCACCTCAATGTCTTTCTTGTAGTGAGGGGCCCAAAACTGAACATCAAGGTGGGGCCTCACCAGTGCTGAGTACAAGGGGACAATCACTTCCTTAGCCCTGCTGGCCTCACTATTCCTGATACAGGCCAGGATGCTGTTGGCCTTCTTGGCCACCTGGGCACACTGCTGGCTCATATTCACCCAGCTGTTGACCAACACTCCCGTGTCCTTTTCCACCAGGCAGCTTTCCAGACACTCTTCCCCAAGCCTGTAGCGCTGCATGGGGTTGTTGTGACCCAAGTGCAGGACTTTAGTTCTAAGTGCCTGCACAATGGAAAGAATATCTTGTTTCTTGGAAAAAAAAATGTGGTTTTATAGCATGCCTAGGAGGATTTGTGTTGCATGCCATGAGTGGCTCATGAAGTGTTTGAAGGGACGAGGCTACATGGGAACTTTTGAAAGACTGACCCAGGTATAGGGCTGAAACATGGCATAGAGTAGCTCCAAACCTTGCTTTGAATAGAGTGAACCATCTTATCAGGTCCTAGATATGAGGAATCTTGAATGAACCATGTTATCAGATTCCAGGTTTTCTTCTTTACATTTGTTCTAGGAGGAAGCTTAGAGACAGCTGGTGTTACATGCAGTGTGAACAAACAGGGGCTTGGGAGACAATGAGAGAGCTAAATTATTTGACACTGTAGATATATAGTCTTGTAGAGGTCAAAAGGAACCTGAATTAACCCTGGGATATTCACATTTGGTCTCATTTAAAGAAGTCATAATGTAAAGTGTATATGTGTGTTCTTATTTATGTACAGGAAGGAAGGGTAGAGATTGAAATTTGATCTTTGAAAAACTTTTGTGCCACAGTCCCAAGTGTAGGCTGGTTGAACTCTAAATAGGGAGAACCAAGTAAGTGAATATTAGGGTGTTAATATTGAGTTGGGGCTGTCTGTGCTTTTTTAGGATTGAGACATGTTAGTGACATGAGAATGGGCAAATCAAAATTACTGGGTTGAGTTCCTTCTGCATTTATTTTTATGGAGTTACGTTGTTTAATTATGTTGTAGTAGGGGATAATTTAACTTGTCTAAAAACAAAAAAGTCAACTTACTGCCCAATTCACATATTTATAATACTCTAGGTTAGACTGACTAGAGCTGTACTTTGAAAAGGAAAAAGTAAATTGATATTTTGCACTGAAAATGTGTAACTTTGAGGGTAGGTAAAAGGGCAGTTGGGTAATTTCAGTTAGAATGAATGAAGCACTTATGTTTTAATGATTTATAAGGTACATATTCATCTTTAGATAGTACACTAAATTTGTGTAACATCCTTTTGAAGGTATAGCTTAAATACTATATATTATATTATTACAACATTTATTTGTCCTTTTCAAAGACTGCCTGCTTCTACCCTTTGTTCTGATACCTTTGCTTGAAATTTATGCAGTTGTCCTGTGTTATGATAGCAGGAGATTGCTTCATGCAAACAGTGGGGTGGGAAAACTTTTGATGAATAGCAGGAAAGTGCTTGTTTTGATTTAGAAAAAAAAAAAGCATATTGCATGTATTTTCATGTAAAGACCTAATATTTATTATGAATGGCTGAATGATTTATTTTTTTTTAAATAACCTGTTGTAGTGAGAACTGTGGAAAAATATACAGCATCCTGTTTGTATTATATACTTCTCTGATGTTCCTCGTTAAGTAGAATCATTCTTCATATCCAAGTGTTCCTCCATCCAGCATTTATTGTCTGTTGTTTTACCACCCTAACTCATCACAATTTGCTGGTATCAAAACTTAAAAATGTCAAGAACATATTTTAAGGAAAGCAATGCATAACCTACAGCTCATCCACGAGAAAAGTAAAATCTTGTTGAATACATAGTTTTAGAAATAGTTAGATTTAACCTTTACTAGATCTGAAAAAGCTTTCCCCATGAGTGGCCTTGATGACTTGCTGAATAGCAGACTTTTGCAGGGTGTTAGGTATTTGCCTGAGTGGGCAGTTCTCTAAACAGAGATTACATGAATTCTTCTATGAAGAATTATCAGAAAATGAAGACCTCACATATTTTAAGTATACATTACAAAAATACAGGAACAGGAGAATGACTTTAGATTTACACCATGTTTTAGTCTATGTGACTGTTCAATTATTATTGGTCCTAGCCTCCTAACTCCGATTTTCCTTATTCTTTCCTCTCCAGCAGTTTTCTCTAGTTATTCAACAGCAGTAAGCAAAACAGACCTGCAGTTGTACAGTAATTAAAAACCAATCTGGTTAATATTGAGTATAGGTTTTGCTGAAGTTGAGAGACTTGCAATCCATGAAAAGGGCTTGAGAGAGTATCTCAGTTGATATATTCACTTAACTCAATAAAAAGGTACGATAGATCTGATTCTAAATATATGTGAAAATTATGCTTATTTCCAGATCAGCTAGCATATTTTTAAAGTGTAACTCCATTGTTGTCAGCTTACATTAACACTTGTTATTTGAACTGGCAACCCCTTTGTCTTTTATCAGTAAAGTACCCGGCGAGCTGAGATCTGCATCAATAACTGATACTCTCAGGCTTTGCCACAGTACAGTCACACAGCTAGTGACAGGGAGGGTGCTAATATTGGTTGTCCAAGATCAACTCCCAACTAATTTCAGAAGCATTACTGGCCTCAGTCTCAAACCATGGGATTTACAATATTTTATTTTCCCAAATTTTACTATAAACATCGTTTATACTATAAACGATGTTCACCATTGCTGGTAAAGACTAATTAGTATGTAGAGGAAATACATTGTAGCACTTGCAAAATGTTACTTTTACGATAGCTTCAAATATCTCACTTATATCTATTAAGTAATAGTGCCAAGTACAAATCCGTAAATAGCCAGTAAACACTACAAAGGAAAAGAACAAGCATTTGACAAGGCACCTGTAGTTCATCACTGTGGTGTAACATTCCAAATCATGTTGTGAGAATAATAAAGATTTGAATATTAGGATAGCTTGTTCAAAATGTGGATGCACATGCAATTTCAACCAAATATATCTTTACAGTATTTATAATGAAAAATGTATACCTGTTGCTTAAATCCAGCTAAGTTGGGTTTTTTTGCCTTTTTATCCTTAAAAAGAGGTAGCAACATCCATATCTTCTATGCTTGTTTGTTAAATTGTCATTTCATCCTAATTAAACTTGTTAGAACAACTTCACATCGAAGAACATTCGTGGCCTCAGGAATTCAGTACAAACCTTGCTTGAAAAGTTTGCTTTGTCTTGAAAGTAGAATTAAGCTGAAGTTTGTAATGGAAATCTTAGACGTAGCCTTGGCCTGTGTGCTGTTAGCCAATACTGCTGTAACGTGTCAGCTTTTATTTTTTTTCAGATGTGCTAAATTTTGCTTTTACAATGAAATATGATAATGCAGTTAATTCTGTCTTCACCATGCAGCCTTTCTCTGCAGTCTTGAATGGTGAGGACAGAATAAAGTCCAAGGTACATATCACAGCAACAACTTTCTGTCATAAGTTCCTGGTCGTTGTCTTGTGTTGTAACTCAGCTCAGTGGTGGTACTTGAAATGATGAGACCAGAAGAATTTGGCCCTGTCTCTTTTCTGTAAGAAATACTGGCAGTGGAGGTTAGTGGTGTGTTGCAATCTGCTTTATGATATGTTGGGTTTGGGGGAGGAGGGAGCCCTACCTATCACATCTGCCTTGGGAATCTCCCCAAGTTCAACAGGAGGAGAACAGCATGTATGAGGGAGGAAAACCCCAGTGTTGATGAGTAACCAAAACAGTCAATAAATTCACATCAAGGATGCCATCCGTGACAGGAATATGTACTTAAATCTGCTATCTGAATGTACTGCAGTACACTTGAAAAAAAAAAATCACCCTTGAATAAAGGAGAATATCTAACTGAAATGCCAAGCAAAGGGCCAACAGATTAGAGAGGGAGGGAGGAATTAATAATAAAAATGAAGCAATGATGGGCAAAAAAGAGAGAGAGGAAAAAGAAACTTTTGCATGCAAGTTTGTCAGAAAACGTTGCTCAGCATACATTATGAAACAGATCCTGTAGAATAATTTGCTGCTTCCTTTATATATTGTTTAGTAGCTATCTCTTGTTAATTATAATTTGTGACAACTGCTACAAGGCAAGTAATTAAAGTTCATTGTGGATATTTGAATGGAATTCAATTGGCCTTGGATTTAACAGGGAAGAAGTATTGTACGCTATTTTGACTAATGCAAATTTGGGCTGAAAAAGTGACTGTAACTTTCATGAGAAATAAGTCTGTCTATCAGTTCATTTGATATAAAAGGTCCCTCAGTTACAACGCCATTATTGTTTGGAGTTAATATGCTGGAGAATTTGCTTTTACTGTGCCTCCTCCCCACCTCCTCCCCCCAGAAAAAAAAAGGAGCAGTTGTTGAGTCAGAATAGAAATGACAGCATGTGATTTACCTTTTTATATGCACAATGTGAAAGAAAAAACAACAAATACCTGAAACTAAGAATTCATAAACATTGCATTAGTTGAAAATTCATTAATTTTTTAGTGATTACTTAAGAAAAAATTACCAAAAAGAGAAATCAGTCTCGGGAGGCAGTCTAATTTTATTTTTTTCTATGGTCAATAATTGTGACGAAAAGATGTGCTTTCCTAATGTTTTGATGCTCCTTTCTTGTGAAAATATTACCTTTAAAAATGCTGGCAGTTTGAATTAATTGACAGCTGTATTGTTTCATCAGGCATATTGTGGTTACCCACAGAAACATCTGAGAATTCTGAAACATTCTTGAAAACCTGCAATAAATCTGAGAGTTGCTATTTTGTGTGGATCTGTTATTTGGAGGTACTGGCTCAGCCCATCTCAAGCTGATAGCTGATACATATCCTTGTATGCCCTGTGTTAATCAAGATAAGAAATACTGCTTCAAATAGATAATACTGAACAATGTAAACTGGTTTAGGTCCCAAGAGAGAAAGTGGACATGTCATTAAGTTCTATCCCACAACATTGGGACTGTTGATAAAGTCATACAGTGGGGGAAAAATGAGTGGGGAAATAGTTATTTGCTTTAAATGTATTTGGAGCATGAGAGGGTGGATAATTAGAACACCTAGTCGTGCATTTTGCAGGACTTAATGAGATTGAGCAATCTGGTTATATATTCAGCTCATATTAACATTACAGCCACAGGTCCTAACATTCCAAAAGTGTCTTATTTAAGAGACCTCTGGTAGATCATGAGAGTTAGCAGATCTTGCTAGAAGCATCGTATTTGGAGGGAGAGCTTTAGAGGAAATACCATATTAATTTGATTGTCAAATCTGATTTATGCATTATTAAACCAACCCAGTACGATTGGTTATGGCATTCCACAGAAAACCAGAACAAGGAAGAGATTGTGGTTAAAAAATAATAAATTTTAAAAAAAGTACAAAAGATGTCTTGTGGAACTGCAGCCAAATACAGAGTAAAAAACTTCATTCAAAGAAACCAAGGGTTTTTTCTATCTAAAATGGTTCTATATATGTTTACTGAGGATAATTTATCTTAGATTTCAAAAGTGATTTAACTTGTACATGTCTAAAGTTTGAAATATCCAGTATTAGGTGGGGATTCAGTTTTTATTGTATAGATACTCAGCACCTTGTAAAAATCAGCTTTTTTTCTGAGGTGTCTCAGACAAGGCAAATAAAAACTGATGCAGTTGAAATTACTGATTGCCTTCTGAAAATTTAAACCTAGAACTTTAAAGAGATGGAATTTATTGGCCTGGGGTGGAAAAGTGAAGTGTCTGAACTGAAACTGGTGCTACGGGAGGGAATTCAGGTGAATAGGTAAGATGTTGACTGAAGTTTCTGGACTTTAATGAGCTGAGTGATTCAGATGTTGGAATAGTGATCTTGCTCTTATTCCTAGATGTTGATCATTTTGTCACATATATTGCTCCCTCTTTCCTACCCATAAAAGCACAATAGCACGAGGTTTTATCTACCTTTAAAATTATTTCAAAGGAACTGAAGTGGTTTGGGTATTGACTTTCATTGAATGCTTTTAGAAATATGTATCATCATCATGTGATTAGATCAGTCAAATAGTTCTTTAAATTATGAAGCATGCTGCTGACCTTTTAAGTCTATACTGAGAACTATAGAAATCTTAAATTTTTGTCTTTTTGAAATTAGATCCATTGTTTGTGTTTAAGCAAGGACCAAACAGGTACAAATAGTCCTAAAACAATCAGGCAAATAAGTTATTCTGATCTGTCATGAGTCAGCTAAGAAATATATAAAATAATGAAAAGAAAACAAATTACTCCTGTGATCTTTGATGGTTTTTTTTCCTCTTCATGCTGTCTTATTTTGAGTTAGTTAAACTTGCTTAAATGATGTATTATTCAAGAATACTTTCATTCAAAATTACTTTTACTGTACTTCATAGCTCATGTAATTACAATAGAAGTTCAGAGTATGGAGATGACTTGCAGTTTGTGAGATCATTTCTTTAGGAGATAATGCTTGAAGTGGATTACCAGCTGCCTTTGAAGCATTTCAAATTGGTTTAATTTGGGATAGAAATAACCACATGCTTTTGACACAGTTGCACTTCCTTGATGTTCCTGTTTGCCCTCAGAACTGTCTTTTAGCTATCTCGCAGTGTTCTAACCAGGATCTAATAATACAGTTTTATTTTGTAATTTCACAATGTATACTGTGTTTTGTTCTCTTATCAACCACCTGCAGAGTGCTCAAATAAAAGTGAAAACAAACAGACCCACAACCAAAATATGACTTAAAAGTTTGGAGAGGTGATTAGCAAGATAACTGTATATATATGTAAAAAAAAAAAAAAAAAAGCTTAAAATCTGTTTGTCTGAAACAAAATGACATTAAAAGAAGGCAAGATAATTCTTGGTCAAGTACGTAGTTAAAGGCTAATGAACACTGGAATTTGCTGGTGTTGGGAAACTCAAATTTGGAATTCGATGTGTTTGTAAAGATCCGAGGTGCAACAGGCTTTATAAATGCTAAATGTACATTGCAACATGGAATGATCAGTTATTAGCCTATGCTGAATGACAGATAATTTATTATAGTTTATCCTATATGCAGCTTTAAGGGTTTTCAGTTTGCTGGTTGATTGTTGTTGCTGGGTTTAGCCCTTACTAGTGTAAATACAAAAAGCCTGTCTCTGATTTTTAAAAGATTCATAGCTTAGCAATGCAGAAATAAACACACTTGGAGCATACAAGACAAAAAAGCAACTGAAACATTTCAGATGGCTGTGAATATTTCCCTTTTAGATAGAAGACCACTGCAGATGTCAGAATTTGAAGTCTTTTCTCTGACTTTTGGTTTTTTCTAAGTGTATGTGCTTCTGACCCATAATTTTTAATCTGTTTTTGTTTGTTTTTTTGTTGTGGTTTTTTTTTTTTTTAAAACCAGAAAGAACTTTTATTTTAAAACGAGGATGTTTACTTAGTAGTTAGATAAAAAAAAATCCCCATGGTTTTTTTTTTCTCCTTCTGTGCTGCTTTAGGATTTTTTCTAAAAATGTATCTATAACTTAACTGTAATATTATTCACTTAATTTTTAATTATTTATTTCAATGCTTTGGACAATAATAAAAAGGTTCTAGAACATTAACTAATGATATATGTAGCTTATGGCTTTAACCTGAAGGTTCTGAACAGTGTAAGGGCTGCCCATTGCATTTTAGGGATGACATTCAGAAACTGGCTAAATAAGCCAAAATATTGGGAATGCTGATTCAAACTCTGGCACTGTCCTTACTTAAATAACTTGGAAATTTATGTTATTTATATAATCAAGTAAATATCCTTTAATTTTAGATCTGTTATTTGACTTTGTACCTGTCTGAATTTTCAGACCAGTTTTAGGGAGGGTCTGGAAACTGTCAGTTAAGTCTTAAATATAGTAGAAGTCATGGTTCAGGTTACCACTTCTGAAGTATGGAATATGTTGTATTTCAAATAATATTTCCCTCTAAAGTCAGTGTTGTCTCTGAAATAGAAATCAAAGCTCAGGTTGGTGAGCATCTCAGGTTGGGCTGCCTTCGAAAAAAGGTTTACCTGTCCCAGGCTCCTCATATGTCAAATAAGAACAATCCTGCCTGACTCTGCAGGACTGTTTATGTGCCTCAGTGCATCCTGCACTGCAAGATTCTTGACCAGCACACTCTCTACGAATGTGTAGCAGTGGTGTTACACTCAGATTTTTTACTTCTGCCATGGTCACAGTGACTCTGGGTATTCTCTTGTTTGTATGCTTTGGTTAAGTATGGCCTTCCTTCATGGAAATAGCTTTATGTTCCCTGTTGTGCAACAATGCATGAAACTGCAAGCACCTGGAAAGATTTTCCATGATGCAAGCGTTAACGCATCAGTGGCCAAACATCTGGAACTCATCAGGAGATTCCCAATGGTCCCTTCAAGTGCAATTGAGATTTCTTTCTTTTGTAAGATGCACATCTCTTGAAGTTGATTCTGAAAACTGAGAGGAAGTGGGGGGAAGGAAAGTCTGTGATTGGCAAATGAAATTATCTGTCACCAAGAACATTTTCTGTTAAAAATTTAAAATGTCAACATGTGTGCACATAATTTTTTGAAATAAAATACCTAAAATAAAACTTCATTTGTTCTAATTACCAAATAACAGGATTTGGTATATCAGAGTGTCTGTAAATATTTTGGCTTTGAAATATGTAGTTTGACCTAAAGTGAAATGCTTTTCAAAGAAGTGGTAAAACTGACCCAGATCTCAACATATTAAGAAGTGAAATTCCCTGACTTAAGCTGGTTCTCACAATGTACATTCTTGCCCTACATTTTATGGCTTTTCTTTTTCTCTGTAATGGTATGGATAACCTAGAGGTGAAAAGTAGAGAGAGATGAAGCAGCTCCAGTTATGTCTGCTATTTCCAATTTGTCAAATTTCCTCCTTGATCCTTATTGTGAGTCCTTATTGTGACCTGTTGCTAATAGCTGTTGATATTGTTGCTTGGTACAATGCCCTTTTGGGGACATCTGGCACATTGTGACTTCACTACATCTGGAAAATGGTACAAATTAATCTCTGCCTAAAGTCAAGTCATTTTTGAACGGCCACAGTGGCATAATTTTCAAAACTGAATGATGACATATGTGGAAACTTGCCTATACATTTTTTTTTTTTTTTCAAATATCTTCCTCTAATTTTGAAGCTTCCTGTTAAAAATAGGACTCCATCCTGGGATGTCTTGGTGCTGCTCACCATAGGACATTTATTGTTTTCTTCCTTGTCAGACTGGACACTCCCGTCAAGTATTGGAGGAAAAAAATCCAAGGCCTTCTTATCATACACCTTTTTTCCCCAGGAGCGTGCTCTGTGTAAAGAAACCAGGAGGCAAATTGTACAAGCAATATTTTGATGACTGTAGCTGCTCAAAAATGCCTCATAGGTCCGGCACCTTCCCCATGTCCTGCTGAAGAATCAGAAGCCAGCTGGAGCCAGTCACGGAATTTAGCCTTCACTGTAAAACTTACCTTTAAAGGTTTCCATCTACGTATTTTGGTCACTTCTAATATTATTTTTAAGTTGCAGGAAGATACTGATTGTTGGGTTTTTTTTATAATACAAACAAATTGTTGAACTGATGAACATTTACAGTTTATTTTAAGCCCCTCTAATGAATTTATTATTTCTCCTGCTTGATTCAAAAAATGAAAACTGAATAGTCATTCATGTAACTCATCTGTTACATGGCTTTCTGAAGATGATCAACATTTTCAGACTTTACTGAGAACAAATAGGAAGTATAGTTATGTAAACCCATATTTGTATGGAAAAAATACACATCTGCCTTTTCTTCTAACTTTGTAATTATTATTATTATCCTGAAGGTATTGTTAGTGGTAGTTCTTCGGGAGCATCCAAGTAAAAGATATGGAAAGGGTTATGAATTGAAAAAAAAAAAGTTTATTGAAAAGGTAAAGGAAGAGCTGGAAAATGCTTCCCTCCCTTCTCCTCCCCCCTCCACAATAATCATTCTGATTTAATTGTATATGCAACTGTTCAAAACAGAGAAAGAAATAACCAGTTCATAAACTGATGTCTGTATTGACTTCATTAGGAGCAAAGCCCCAAAGTCTCATTGCTAGTGTCGAGAAATACTGAGGGCCAATAGAAATTGAACTGTAGAACAAAACAGAGGATACAAGCATACGTTTTCAGATGCTTTACTTCAGACCAGCTGCATGTGGTCCCACAGGCTCCATACCCATGTGGCTGGAGTGCATCTTTGGTTTAACTTCAGCTGAGATGAATCTGGTTCACATGCTCCAAATCAGTAGTCAGTGTGCAGAGACAGTTGGGAAATTTGCTTCAGAAATGTCCTGGTGATTTTAACTAAGCCACTAGATTAGACTCAGCCATTGCTAACTTCAGCCAGCAATGACCTCTTTTCCCATAGAATTTGTGATTCCATTTTCAAAAGCATGAAAGATTAGCTTATCCTCATTTTCAGGTGTCTTTTTTAATGTAAAGTTTTTTATGATGATCTTAATTTTAAATAAATAAAAACTAGAGCATGAGAAGCATTTCTCAGAATCTTATGATTTATAACCAACTTATTGGACTGCAAAATGTCCCAAACTACCCACCTCCAGAAGTCTGGCTTATACAAAAATGAAACTATAATATGTTTGACAAAATAGATACATAAAGATGTAGCAGTTTGGATCATAGAACTGGTAAGTTTTGTTGGGTGAGTACTGACTTATTAACAACAGAGAAAGTGTCCAGTGTAATTCTGGGTGGAAAACAAAGCTTGATTATTATTAAGAATACTTATATACCTACATATATAAAAGAAAAATCACCTCTATTGTCTTTTCTGAAGTAAAAGAAAGCTTCATTCTAGTGGCTAGAGTAACAGGAAAAAATTCAGTATATTTAGAATATCACAAACGATTCAAATCTTGCCAGAGATTGAAGTCAGTGGGATGTGATGAGGATGTTACTGGCCTAGGAACTAAGAGACTTTTCCAAACTCACACGAAACCTCTGTGGCAAATGTGGAAGCTCAATCCACATCTTCTGACTACTAGTCCAGTCTTCAAATCACAGGAACATCCACCCTCCCTCTCTCTTTATCTTTCTGTACAAAGTTTTCTTGTGTGTGAAGCAAGAACAACAGATTTGTAGGTCAAAGAGATGAGCCACTGGTAGTTTTGGGCATTGGATCCCATACTCCATAAACTCTCCTTCTATAATCAGTGCAAGTAGTTCATAGAGATAATTGTTACACTTAAAAGTGGTAATACTGAGTTCTTCTCTAATGTGCACCCTTCCTGGTCACCTCCCATATTTGTTAATCCTGTCAATATGTATACTGCATTAGGCCTTGTGGAGAAATGTAAACTTTTAGTGCACCGAGCCACACCAACTGTAGCGCAATTTAATGATAAAAGAGCCATTGAAATATCTTGCTGGAAAGCCAGACTACATTTTTCAAGCATGTGTTTATAAACTCCTGGTTCTAAGCACAATGGCTGCATTATAAACGAGAGCCCGGGAATAGGCAGCTCTCCAAGCGGAGTCAGAAGTGGAAAAGGAGTAACAGCTGACTTCTGTTTATCAGACCAGCTTGTAGCAGGATGTGCTTTCACAAATCTAAATATTTATGTAAACAGATGCACATAAAACCACTTAGAAATAAATAAAGCTTTCTGAAAATAGAACTCCACAATGACATCAGGAGCTGTTTATCTTCAAGAACTGTGGGAATGGGCTTGAATATCCAAATATTTCATTGAAAAAAAGGCAATGAAACGAGCTTCAGATGTAATTTCTTAAGTTTATATGACACAGGCCATCTGACAGTGCTGAGTGTACAGATTTACTGGTATTATTTTTCTACAACCAGCCAACTTTACCTTCTTTCCCACCCTCACACAATGGTTGATTGTCTGTACTTGTTCCTAGTATAGCCTTTAAGTGAGATAGCTCTTGTCTACCCTTCTGCATATTATGGCAAAGAAAGCCTTGATGGAGTGCAGCGCTTTGCTAGGCAAAGGGCAAAGTCTCAGTTTTGGCTGTCTCTCACCCACACGGTGCAAATATGCCAAGTCTGCACAGCTTTTCTCCTGTGATATTGCATGTCTGTATAGAATAATATCTCAACAGACAAGAGTTGGTTTTAATATGGTTGTGTAGAGTTAAAAGACTCTACAAGTGATTTTGGTAGAGTGCAGTACTTTCTCTGATTCGGTTCCACAATTGAAAGATGGTATACTGCGGTCACGGTTTAATAGTTATTTTCTCTCTGTGCTTTTGTATGTCCTTTTTTGCTGTGGTCAACTTGTGTGGTGGTGTGTTTTGGGTGTTTTAATTTTATTTTTGGCAGCTCTGTGAAATCATTTTTTATAACTTGCTGCATGCCCTAAATGGCCCTCCATTTTTTTTGTCTGGTTTACAAGCTCAGATAAGTTGTTACATTTTTAATGAAGTTTACCAAACTCCTAAATTTCAAACATTACCGTGGACTTCTCTGTGACCTCTTGTCTACCTATGTCCTCTGAAAATGCAACACTTGTCTTTAGATTTACTTTCCCTTGGGCATGCATCCAAGTTTTCAGATAAATGATTAGGAAGTAGTATAAATATGTTGTTCTAGACTGCATAAGTGAAACAGCTTCAATTCAGCCCACATTTATACAAGAGGAGGAAGGTCTGCTTTCCCTGGATCTTAATTACATTCTCTGTATGTGATTTCTCCTACTTGACAACATCAGTTAAGATTTTTGATAGTTTCTGTTCTATAACTATGATTGCACTGTTAGGCCTCTACTGCTTCCTGACCAGTTCTATCTCTAAAAGCTTCATGCAGCAGAAGCTAGTAAAAGGAGCATTCAGACAAACTGTTTGTTGTAAATTTGGGACAAATTAATTTTAGGGGATAAAATAACCATCAAGATGTATTAACAGACTTTTACTGGTGAACAGTCCTTGTTCCATGTGCTCTTACTGCGAGAACAATGCAGCTGGTTAAATGGCTAGAGAGCTTGTGGTTGGAAAAGGAAATTAGTTCTGCTCAATCCTAAATTGATGTAGACAAAAGCTTGCTTTTTTTTTTTTTTTTCATTTTTTTGGTTTTGCATGAAGCAAAACCAAAAAATGTTTCTGAAACTTAGTGGGTCTATACCTCCTGTTTGTTTTTGCTTTCAATAAATGTCAAGGTGCTGATGCTGCAACCAAATCGCATTCATGAATGTGACAAACCTGACAGTAGCTCTTTTGGCCAAAACACTCATGACCATGAAGATTGATTTTAAAACAAAATAAACCCCACAAAAAACCATAAAACCAAAACAGTTTTTACCCACTGATTTTGTCTACAGCTCAAAAATACCTGTTTTTGCACCTCAGAATGTATGAATAAAATGAACAGTCACCAATTTTGACTGGTTAGACATCGTAGCTCCAAAAATTCAGAACAGATACCAACCCAAAATGTTGTCCATCTTGAATTTTTTTTAACCCTGAAACAATACCCTTAATTGGGGGTAAAATTTGTTTCCTAGATTTTTTCCCATATATTTGAATCCTTTTGTGTTTTGCTACCTTATCTGTGTTGAAGATTGTTAAAAAGACGAAAGAAGTTGCAGATAAGAAATTTGAGTTATTTTTTTTCTGAAAATCTGGGTTTCACCAAGTTCAGCCAATTCATTTGGACGGAACAATTACTTGCAGAACAAAGCAATGCTTGAGCAGTTTCAGAATGCTCCTCCCTGGGCTGCATAGGAAATATTTTAGAACTTACTTAACATGGAGTAAATAAATTTTGTTCAAAATCAATACAACTCCAAGTGTATGATAACTCTATGCTGACTAAAGTGATGTTGTGCTGCTGTTCTAAACTTTTTCTGATGTTCTCATACAAATCAAGACTTAGTAAACAGTAATGCAATTCTCGGTGAATTCTGAAGTTGCATCTTGCAGGAAAGTCAGGAGATTTTAGTTTAACAATATCTTGAAATGTAGACAAGTTAAAATAAAGGAAACAATGTTCCTCATATGTCTAAAAGCCTGATAGTCAAACTTTGATTATTCATAGTGTCCTCCATGCTACTTACAAGTTGGTTGGCTTCAAATTTATATTTCTATTCTCATGAAACAATGGCTAAAAGATCTGGAAAGTATATTTCTCTTTTTACAGGTGATACTGATATTTAATTAAAATATTGATTCAGACTTTCCTCTAAGTATGTTATGTGTGAGTGGTAAAGAAATTTCACATCCTTTTCCACCTGCTGTCTTCTGAACAGCAAACTGCAAACTTGCTTACTTTGGTTTTGTTTTTTGCACCTCTAAGAGGTCTTGAGTTTGTAAGGAATTTATTTCTTCTGTTCTGGTGAAATCTGAAAAGGGGAAAAAGTGAAAACTTTTTAAAATCCTGATTTCAATTTTTGTGTAGTCGCTCAAACAACTGCAAAAGAAATTATACGGACAGGTCTGAAGATATTTGCATTTGTTGTGCTTAGAGGAAACTGTGCAAGACATTGAGGACAGATATTCTGTAAGTGTTTTTCCAGTGTAGTTTTTCTCTCTCCTTCTCATTAAGTCAGGGTATAGTATGATTTGGATAGATATATTTTGCCTTTGCTTGCAGCTATATAATTCTAATGGAGTTAGTACCCCTTGGAGGAAAGAGATGTGTTCCTGGCATTGTTTCAGTTTTCTCTGCACCTTAATCAGTGTCATCAAAGTATCAAAGTTGAATGAGTTTTCTGTGAGCACTCTTTTCACACACACACAAAAAAGGCTCTTTCATGGAATCTCATGTGATATGTTGAATAGGGAAGAAAGAAGAGTGAATTAAAACTCCTTTGACAGATTTCCCCAAAATTGTCTTGGGGAGCACAGTTGCTGTCCCCCATTGTTACCAAAATGTCTTATGTCCACACAAGTGCACATTAATAATCAGTAGCATTAAATTAACTTCATGAATTTTAAATATTTAGGAGGGGGTATTTTGTAGGATTACTGTCTTACACAAGTGATACATTTCTCAAAAATCCAGAAAATTGATCTTCTGTGTACTCGATTTCCCATTAGCTTTAAGCATCTGCTTGAAATGTTCCATATTGTTAGAGTGCAGCTACTTCTTTCTTCATGAGAGGTTTTTTCTAACTTTTATTAGAGTTTCATTACAGAGGTTGTGTTAACAGAGGATATGTTTCATTATGGGTAATGTGTTCATTATTGATCATCTTGGGCCTTGTAAAGACACCCATGCTTTAGCATTGAATTTTTCTCAGGAATATGAATTTCAAATGATACCCTGTTCTTATGAGTTGATTTGCTGTTACAGAGGTATATTCCAGTTTTTCCAACGTGCCTGGTATTCAGTAGTAGTGTGCTTAGCTTTGTTGTTGCTGTTCTTTGCATGATGATGACTGTCCTGCCTGCTGCAGGTTCTCTAGTCACATATTGAGAGAGAAATTAGTTGTCATAGTCATAGAAGTGTTGATTGCCTGGGACCTTTCAAGGTCATCCAGTCCAACTTCCTTCTCAAAGCATGTACATCAGATCAGTCATGGCTTTGATTAGCTTTACTTTTGAAAATCTCCACAGATGGTGACCACAGAGTCTCCCTGGGCAACCTATAGTAGGGCTAAACTACCACCTGGTGATTTTTTTTTTTTTTCATTAATGTCCAATCTGAATCTCCTAAAATATTGGCTTCAGGGTGTGGACATTATAGCTTGTTATATTGTTTGATGCTACGGAGCGTAATTTGACTTTGGCAACTTTGTAAGTGTTCTTCATGTCTCATTAGATCATAGCTTAGCTACCTCTTTTTTACTTTGATCTTCTTGTAGGCCACATGCTGTAAGCCCATGACCCTGTTAGAAGCCTTTTACTGGAATCTCTCAAAAATCTCCATATTCTTCTTGGAGCAGGGATCTAAAGCTGGATGGAGTTTTCCAGCTGCAGCCTGACCAGTGCTGCACAGAAGATGGTATCTTCCCCATTTCTGCTGCCCCTGTTCTTCCTGATATAGCCCAGTTATGTGGTTTGCCTTGCTTGTGGCAGAAGTACACGGTTCCCTTGTATGTAGGTTGACATCTGCTGTAACTGCCAAGCTGTTTTCAGCAGGTGCTGATACAGCCTAGGCTTCTGCCCCAAGAGCTGAACTTTTCACTTCTTGTTGAACTTCATAAGTTTTCTGCTGGGCCAGAAGAAAGCCAAGGTCCCTGTGATTTGAAGCTCCACCCTCTAATTTCTGTTAAAGTGTTTGAATTCCTGACAAAAATCCTGAGTTTGGCATAGACTGAATATTTGTGGCTTGACAGAGCAGAACAGTCACCGCCTCATGTGATGTTTCTGCTCTAGACAACAAGAAAGTAACAAATGTCAGAGATAGTCTTTCATGTTAGTATCCAAATGACATTTTTTCATTCATTAAACTCTAAAGACATTTTGGTTGATAACAAAGGCATTTTGAAGACAGATTTCCACATTGATATAGTAATTTCCCAGATGATAGTGGTTAAACTTGATGCGCACAACAGTGGAGGCCTTGAGAAAGAAGTGTGCCTTCTTTCTCAATGAAGTTTGTTTCTGTTGCAAGAAGCTTATAGGTATTTTGTAAAGTTATGCTCCTAGCTTGCGTTCATTAACATTCATGAATGGTCATGTTGTACTACTAATTTACAATGAGATTAAAATCCTTAGCTGTTACCTATTTGCTCTGAAAGCTTCCTATTAGGATGGCCAAATCTTTCTGACGTCCTTCATGGTAGCCTCACAAGGACCTTGTGTGGCACGAGTATGAACTACCAAATTGAAAGAGTCGGTAGATAGCATTTACTATGCAGTATTAGGAATGTAAAAGTCAAGATGGCTATTAGACTTTTCACGTTCAGGAAACCAAAACCTAAAATGTATTCTGTAATTGCGTCACCTTCCTGAAATCTATCTCTCCCAGTGTTGACATCTTTGTTTATCTTCTGCTCAGTGTCTTCCAGAACTGTTTGTGTCTGCCAATGAATCTGGCAGTTACAGGAATTTATCATGTGGGGTTCTTGCCTGCCAAAAGGCATACAAACATGGGGGGAAAAAATTGTGAGCTTTTGCTGGATGTCTTCAATTGTGGATAAAGAAACACCTGAGGGAGACTTGTAGATGTTTTCTGAGGTGATAAGGCTTTTGCTGATTTTGTGTGCAATTTTAACAGTAACCATCTTGATTGGTCTGCCTGTCAGTGATTTAGTTCTAAGATGTCCATAACAACAAGACTATTGATCTGTTTTAATTCCTTCACAGGAATTTCACCACAGATCTGATTTAAAAGTGGTGCTACAGGAAAAGATCTAAAGGCCTTTAAGAACATTCCTGTAATGACATCACTGTCTTTTCATGTTCCCTTTCTTTAGGGAAAGTTAGTGATATGTTTCCATAAAATGTATTCCTTCTGTGCTACCCTTGATGAAGTTAATTTTGGTACTTCAGAGACAAGAGACGTGGTTGTCTCCTGTTCTCCTCATGCTGCTCCCCTTCTTAATGTAAGGATCTGCCCTATCTTCAGGGGTTACTGAAGAATCCAGATGTGGACAATGAAGGGAGGAGATGGTCCTGTCTTGTAGCAAGGGAAAGCAATCTTCATGTAAATTGCTAGAGTATGTTATATCTGATATAACTGGCTGTTTATGGCTGTCAAAATGTTTTTGAAAGGAGAAAAAAAGCAGCAAATATTGTGTTGGACTGTAATATTTATGGAAATACCTGCTGATGTTCCAAGACTGTGGACAGTGGTCTTGGAACATCATCTCTCCTGTCAGCCAGATCATTTAGTAGTGTATATTTGCAGTCTTGGAATGCTTAAGAAAGGAAATGATAATATCAGAGTGAATGTATACATTCTGGAGATTTTCTTGTAAGTAGATTTAGAAAGTCCTATACCAATTTCTGCTAAATGTCTAACCTGGTGTACCTTAAATGAACTTCCAAACCTGCTACTGCTGGCTCCAGAACTGTGTCACTTTCTGTGGAAACCTTTGCATTTGAAATCAATGCATTAAAAAAAAATAATCTGAAAGCCACTTCAAAATTCTGAAATGGTTTCTAAGAAACAATTGGGGAAAATAATTTCTTAGCAGTTTTTCACTGTGTTCATTCATACTGCCAGGTGCTACTCATATGCTTTGGTTAAGTCCTGTTGGCTTGTGGATTTTTTTATTTTTTTTTTTACACTTTCTGCCCTAATTTCTAGGGTTATATAACCCTTGGCTGTGGAGCTTTAGCCTGTTCATGTAAACCTGAAGGTGTCGGTATCATTTTTGGATACCAGAGCGTTTCATCACAAGAGAAATTCCTGGTAAATAATTTTTTAAAATGGGTGGAGATTTATTGCTCTATTCATTTTTATAGTTTATTAATCTGGCTTGAGTCACTGGGAAGGAAGCCACAGATTCTTTGGTATAGAGCCTTTGAACAGCCTTTGTGTTATTGTGCTGAATCACAGCACCTGCACCAGCCTAAACAAACCATTTTTCTCAAGCCCTGGAGATTCTAGACTTAGGAATAGAAATTTTCTAGTCCAACCAATATAATTATAATAAAAACATTAAATATTTTGAAATTGATAAATTTTCATCTGCTTATGGTTGGTCTGAGCATAATTAAATTACACCTGATGTAATTCTTCATAGAATGAATCATAAACAAATGATGATTTTGTGGTATGAGAAATATTTTGAATGTTGAATTGGTTTGTGATACACTTTTATTATTATTTCCATATGGAGTTTTATTATCCATTTAACTTCCATAAATCATTATGAATTACTGAAAAATTGTTGCTTAGGTCAGATTACGTTTTCCATATTTTCATTAAAATATATTTTGTGGAGTTATTTTTCTCTCTTTTCTGTTCTTGATACCCTATGCATGTTTTGTATGTATGACTTTTGTCACTATTACCTGACAATTAATAAAAGTAAACAGAGCAAGAAAAGAGAGGAGGAGAAGGGACAAGTTCTTTCTCTCAAACTGGCTCACATTTCCTTTGTGAATTTGGGAAAATCACTTCTCTGTGTCTGTTTCTACATCTGTACAGCAGGAGTAGATTTCTCATGGGCTTTATAAAAATTAATTAATATTTGGAAAGTACCTAGAAAATCTGAAATGGAAGTGCCTTTAGATTCCAACATCTTATAAATTACATCATGATGGCATCAATTAACTTAGGACTTGGTCAAAAGAATGTGCAGATTATTTGTACATTTGCATCAATAGCTATAAGTGGAGTTAATTTATGTTTCACAGTACTATATGATTATCACAAGCCCTCTGCATTGGTGTCTGTAGTTATATACTGTCAGCAGTAAACCTGATAAATGCTAGCCCAAGCAGATTTACATTACTATTTAAAAGTTCAGCTACCAATAAAAAGATTGCAGTAAGACAAAAAGTCTGGATATAAAATAAGAAGAATTTTTATTTTTTATTTTTTAGATCTTATTAGGAATAGTAATTAGAGCAACAAAACACGTTTCAGATTTCTTTCAGATGGACCTGGGAGGGATAGCTAACTCCATGTTGAGCAGGAAGCATCAGAAAGGACTAAGCACGTTCTCATCATCTAGGCTGTGACAAAGCAGTTGTCTGATGATGTCTTTGGTGTCCTTCTACATCCAGTCAACTGAAGCTGTCAGTCTGACCCAGCCTCTGCTGAACAAGCAAGATTTTCAGGTTCTGGAAGCTTCTCTGTGCTGTAATGTAGAACCGCAATAATTTCTGCATTATAATTTCTGGCCATAGTTATGTGAGAATTACTCAATAGCAAGAACTGTCACCTGAGGCCCTGTGACTATAAGGCAAAATATAATTCTTGATGGACAGCAGTAGTAATAAAGAGAAAGCCCACTAATAATTAGCTGCATAATTACTTTAAGGCAGACCTCTGGAAAAGCCATTTTGCCCACACCCTTTTCTTCCTCCTCCACTTTGCAAATCAGCCCTTGCCAAATCCTAACTTAAAGCATTTGGCAGACATAGCTAGTCATCTCCTACTCTGTATAAAGTACCCTCCATGTGAGGCACACATATAGAGAAAGTTTGGGTAATGGTTGGCTTGGCAAAGAGATTTTTTTTGGATGGATAAAAATTCCCAAGGTCTCTGTTTATTTATATAGTTCTTGGAATAACCCTGTTTTCAAAAGGCTGCTGGCCAGCTGCTGAGACAGCGTTCCAGCTAATATATTCCCAATGCAATCACCACACTTTGCTTTTCCCATCATGATATCCCCAAGGCTGTTTTTGGTTAAATCTCATGACTGGAATATAGGAAAGTTCACATTAAGTCAAAGCTCACAATGCCAGAATGTTTCTTTTATTTTTTTTTTTTTCTTCTTTTCTTTTAACCAGGCCTCTTTAAATTGAAAGGTGCCTATTCCGGCTGCTTTAGCCCAGAGTATTTCTCTATCTGTGGGGAGATTAAGGCATCTGTAATGCAGTATATGGCTGCATTACAGATGCAATGCCAAGAATAAGTGGATTGCTATGGTGGATCTCAAAAAGTGTATCTGAAGAGGTTACTTTTAGCAAGTAGATTAAACATTCTATTTCGGTGACTAAGATAAAAGCAGAGCCAGTGCTAAGGACCTCTGTGGTATAAATGCCCTTTTAGCATTTCATTGTTCTTAGCAACCAAACCACTAAGGCAGTGAGCCAGGACAACAAACTACACTTTTTCTGTTTGTTTTTATTTGAACTTTTTTTTAAGTCAGAAAATTATAGAGCAAGACTCATATGTCTCAAGGTTATAGTACAGAGAGCCCAAGGGACTTAGAAATATTTACAATTTTAATTTTTTTTTTTTCTGATTAGGTGAGCTACTATCATTGAAGAAAATTCTTGCCCATTCTATCCTTCCTACCCATTGCAATTCTTGTATTTCTTCCACAGGTGTGGAAGTATAGGTGAATAATAACACCTAAACAGAACAGAATAATGAGCCAAATGATTAATTTAGATCTGTGGTGCCCATCTGTCCATGTTATGAAGGCAGGGCTAAAGGTTCCCCAGGCAAAAACAATTCCTGTATGCTTTCACACCCCAACTTGACCACAAGAAAGATGTTTGCTATATGCTGATCTGTGGGATGTATAGTCTTGGATTAAGCTTTATGCAAGAGAGCACATTTTTAGCAGAGGCTGGATACAGGCAGAGAGTTGAGCCTAGCAAGCGTATCTTGTAATACAACTTTACTAAAGATATTTGAAGTTTCTACTGTGACTATACCAAGCAGCCAGTAAGGCTGTTCTGATATTTTGTTTGTTTTTCTACATAGCTACACTTCTTGATTCTTGTATCCAGGATAAAGCAACTTTTCACCACTGATTTAGCTGGTTTTTCTACATTCAGTGAGCACCACTAATTTACGTTTTACAGAGCTTGTATCAAATTAAACGTTTAACCCTTCCTCCACCCCAAACCCATATACTTAGGCAGAATGGAATTTAAAGTTTGAGCAGTTCTTCTCAAACCCCATGTTTCATTAACCTCCTTCCTAGGGCCTGTTGTGCTTTTTGTTAACCACGGCTCATCCTCACTGTGATAAGCAGTGCCACAGACATCTCCTGCTGCTAGTGATGGCAGGTCTGGCTTTTTGCTGTGGGGAATTCTGTGACAGACATTTGCTGAGACAGTAATTTTAAGTAAAAATAGATTAACCAACCTGAGAAGCACACTGGAAGAAAGAAGTTCAGAAGGCAGGATATTTCACTTAATGAAGGATAGCCAGCCCTACAGAAGTGGTTGAGGTCATCTCTGGCTTTGTTGATTATATTACTCACTTCAGATAGTTAGCAGGTAATGAGGTCTGTGTTGGTACACACCTGCACATCTACAGAGCTCCATTAATTTCAGCTAGACTCCAAAAAAATACACAGGTGAATTAAAAAAGTGATGTAACAATCCTGGAGAAACACACGGGAACTGGAGCCCTGGAAGACAAACACGTATTTTCAGTTTCTCTCAGGAAACTAGGGTGAACTGAATGCAATGAGTCAGAGGTCAGTCATACATGGGAATGATTGATATTTCATGTTGTTCAACATTTTAGGGAACTTTCTGCCTTCCAGTGCTGCACCTTATTTGGGGAAAAATATAGACAACACAGTTGTGCCCAGTATGACTGGACTGGTTTACTGGCTTGTTCTACTGCCATATCTTGAAGCTTTTGGATGAAGAAATGATGGAATATAAAAGAGGAAAATATACTTAGAAAATATGACAAGAACTTTTTGTCACCATATGCAGAGAAACTAAAATTACTATAGAGCCAAGTAGTGGGAGAAGTGGCTAGCAGATAACAAAGCAACGTAAGTTGAGTTGAGCTCCACAATTCAATACCCAGAGTGGCTTCCAAACCCCGTCACTGAGAAGTAACTGCAGAGCACAGGGGGCTGCAGCTTCCATAGAGGTCACTCTACAAAGACAATTACTTGAACTATTGTTTTTGTACTTTGAGGGGAAAAAAAGGGTTCCTTGCCTTTTGGAGTTTATTATGAACATTGTTCCTTCTTTTCCCACTTTATTAAAATGTTGTTAGTTTAGAGCTATTTAACTCATCCCTTCTGAGGGAAGTTCAGTTTTCTGAGCATCTGGAGGGATGAATGTGATTTTTCCAAAAGGTTCAATATGAACCTAAGGACATTGCAGATTTTGTCACAGGCAGAATGTTGCAAGGTCACTGTATATTGAAGGTCCTGGCAGCAGAACTCTAGGGAAACAACATTTTTCTTGAGAGTCCCACTGTGTTTTATCAATGGCAATATTAAAAAGCCTGAATGTTTCTCCTGATGTTCCGTTAAATACACGTGGGAAAGCAATATTTTATGTGAAAAGGAGCCCAGCTCATGTGCGCAGTCTAGTTTGTGTTACCGTCGTTTACATCTTTTGTGCTAAGAGTTTTTTGTATTTCCAATATCTCTTATTTTCAACATCATATTACATGTAGTATCTATACCACTTGGATTGGAGGACAATAAAAATGTTGCATCTTTGTTTGTAAGATGCTTTTTGGGAAATATAAACCAAAGTTTATGTAGATTATTTTAAGAGTCTTTCAAAAATCAGAGATCATGGCAGAGTAAGGTAGATTGGGAAAAAACAAAACAGTAATCATTATGGCTATGACTAACTTTCCATTACTGGAAAAATACTACCCTCTTACTTTGATTAACTTCTGAACAAGAATGTATGTATCTGAGCTTATATACATGTGTATATATGTATACACTTAATGAAGCAGAGATGAACACTAGCTGTCCATGTGCATTCTCTTATGGATCAAAAATTTAGTCTTTAACTTTGCACAGGTTATATTGATTCCTTTTTCAAAAACGCATGGAAAAATGATAAACTCTCATAGTATAAGATGTATGTAAAGATTTCACAAGCTCCTGTTTCTTTCCTCTGCATATTTGTACACATACATATACCCAGCCTAAATGTTTCAGTATGAATAGCTGTTGGGGGAGGGAAGGGTCAGTCAGGCATAATATAGATAGATGTGATTATTCATTGAAAAGCTACTGGCTGGGCTACTTAAATAGCTAGATTTGGTCAGTTATATCTGGTTTCCACATGTGTTTCCTGTTTTTCTTCTAAATTCTATACTGCTCAGGGACCTGGGGAATGTGAGTCCAGGATTTTCCTGAAAGGAAGGACTGCTTTGTTCATTACTGCCATGGGAATGTGTTAAATTTAAGCATGTGTCATACAGGTCTCAACTGTGTTTCTCCAATAGCAGATACAAGCTTAGCTCATGAGAAATGTAAGAATAGGGAGAAAGCTATGGTGGACTACTACTTTCTTTTAACTTTTTTTTTTTTTGAGTGGGTGGCGAAGAGGGGGGAATGTGTGTGTACTGTTTACTCTAGTCCTCTTTTGTTGCCTGCCAAAGTCAGTTCAAGTAAATTAAAACAGTGACTTTGAAGTATGCAAACTAAAGTAGCTCTGGTTTTTAGCCTAGTGTAAACAATGTAAAATACATCAGTAGTCTTGAACACTCAGGAAGAGATAAAACATCCTAAGCAGAAAACCTGGGAACATATCAAAAATGTGTTTATTTGAAATCTGTGACAAGGCACAACTGTATTTTTCTCTCCTTAGACAATACTGTTTTAATTATGAGTGGCTCTGTCTTATTATGGTAATCCACCATAAGCCCCTAGAAATTGCTTATTAAGAATTAAGTTTCTGACTATCCAGCTAAGAGGAATAAGATACTAAATCTGTTGCAGCCAGGTTATTATCAACATATTTTTCTAAATGTTGTGTGCACACTGTTTGTGGAATTGCCATAATAAAACGTAGGATTTTCCTGACTAGCTTGTCATGAGGGAGGAGTATAAAATATATTACAGTCTTAAGTACCATAATGCACCCAAAAGGAAGCATTTCATCTTGCAAAAGCAATCAGGCCTCTGATTTCAGATGAATAAGTCAGAGCATGGCTTCTCTAAATTCCTTTTACAGTTGATAGAAAAGGTGCTCTCCTGCAAAAAGAAACACTGCAACATGCAATTGTTGCAAGAAACATCATCTCCATCAAATCCTCAAATACTATCATGTTCAAAATTTAGCCATCCCTGACATTGTAGCCTCTAGCTCTCTACAGCCAAGCTCTCCTTCTTTCAGAGCATCTTACAGTCACTTGGGACCAGGCCCAACACAGCACTAACATTCTTTTTTGGTTGGTAGCCTCCAAATAGTTACTTAGGCTTGAGATAATTATTTTCACCGGCTTCTTACTGACCACCCAAGACAGCAGAAGAGGAACCAGTAGCCTCGTAGTACACCCTTCTTCTAGGCCAACTCCAAATTTAGTTCATCAAATTGGGTGGAAGTGTATAGGTGATCTGATTTCCTGGCTCCCCGCCCAGTTTGAGACCAACCTGTACAGTCAGCTCAGCTCCTTCCATCTGGACTGGTTCAGCAATTTACCTGATATTTAGGCAGATGGGGAGACCCACTGAAACTGAAGAGACAAATCTTTATGGAGCCCTGGGTATTGCTTTTTCCCAAGATTTGATCTTTCATACCCAAAGCCTTATAGTGAGTGCATGTGTGTGAGTAAAGGGGCGGCAACAGTTTGATCTCAGACTAGAAAAAAAGAGATGTAATGTTGACCTGATGCTGGAGCCTCTATATGTTATCCAGGTGGCATAAAGAGAAGAAGTAAAAGTGACAGTCACGTGTGTTAGTTGATTACGGTCTTTAGGGAGGGGAGATGGAAGCATTCTTAATCACATATTAAACAGACCGCATTTTTGTTTAGCTGATTGTGGAAAATGTTGCCCAATATGCTGTTATATCAGGTCTTAAGGAATCAAATTAAGAACTTAGGCAAGATGAAAACTAAAACCATATTTCAAAATGTCAAGAACTAGTTTGGGATTTCCAGTATGTCTTTTAAAAAAGTATTTTGGAAAATCATTCTTCTTATTATTTTTTAAGGAAACCACAACTTTTTTGGGAAAAAAAAAGACAAAAGGTTAACGGTATGAGAGTATAGTTAGTCCTCCCTTCCACTCAGAAGATTCTGCAGAGGGCAAAAACTTCCTTGTAAATCGTTGTGTATATTTCACCAAATTTCCTGGGAAGATTTTAAATAAAGAAATATGGTCAAGGTATGTGGCATAGAGGGTGAGAAGCAAAACTAATCACTTTGATGAATAAGGAAAAAGGTAAAGGATAGAATCATAGAATAGTTTGGGTTGGAAGGCACCTTTACAGGTCATCTAGTCCAATTCCCCTCCAATGAGCAGGGATGTCTTCACAGAATCACAGAATGATAGGGGCTGAAAGGGATCTCTGGAGATCACCTATCCAACCCCCCTGCCAGAGCAGGTTCAGCTAGAGCAGGTTGCACAGGAACGCATCCAGGTGGGTTTTGAATGTCTCCAGAGACGGAGACTCCACCACCAATCTGGGCAGCCTGTTCTAGTGCTCTACCACCCTCAAAGTGAAGAAGTTCCTCCTCACGTTTAGATAGAACTTCCTATGTTCCAGTTTGTGCCTGTTTCCTCTGGTCCTGAAAAACGGACCAGAGGCACCACTGAAAAAAGACTGGCCCCATCCTCCTGACACCCACAGTCTTCTTCAGACTAAAAAGAGCCAGGTCCCTCAGCCTTTCCTCATAAGAGAGATGTTCTACTCCCCTAATCATCTTCATAGACTTTTGCTGTACCCTCTGCAGCATTTCCCTGTCCTTCTTGAACCGGGAGTCCAGAACTGGATACAGTACTCCAGATGCGACCTCACCAGGGAAGAGTAGAGGGGGAGGGTAACCTCTCTTGACCTGTTTGCCACACTCTTCTTGATGCACCCCGGGATGCCATTGGCTTTCTTGGCCACAAGTGCTCATGGTCATCCTATTGTCCACCAGGACTCCCAGGTCTTTTTCCACAGAGCTGCTCTCCAGCAGGTGAGTCCCCAACTTGTACTGGTGCATGGGGTTATTTCTCCTCAGGTGCAGCACCCGACACTTGCTCTTCAACTAGATCAGGCTGCTCAGAGCCCTGTCCAGCCTGACCTTGAATGTTTCCAGGGATGGGGTATCTACCACCTCTCTGGGCAACCTGTTCCAGTGTTTCAACACCCTAAAAGATTTCTTCCTTATATCTAGTCTAAATCTACCCTCTTTTGGTTTAAAACCAGTACCTCTCCTGTCTTATCACTACACTCCTTGATAAAGAGTCACTCCTCGTCTTTCCTGTAGGCCCCCTTTAGGTACTGGAAGGATACTATAAGGTCTCCCTGGAGCCTTCTCTTCTCCAGTCTGAACAACCCCAGGTCTCTCAGCCTGTCTTCACAGGAGAGGTGCTTCAGCCTCTGATCATTTTTGTGGCCCTCCTCTGGAGTCGCTCCAACATGCCCTTCTTGTGCTGAGGACTCCAAAGCTGGACACAGTACTCCAGGTGAGGTCTCACCAGAGCAGAGTAGAGGGCTAGAATCACCTCCCTGGACCTGCTGGCCACACTGCTTTTGATGACCTTCTGGGCTGTGAGTGCACACTGTTGGCTCATGTCCAGCTTTTCATCTACTAATACCCCCAGGTCCTTCTTGGCAGGGCTGCTCTCAATCTCTTCATCCTCCAGCCTTATTGATACCGGGGATTGCCCTGATCCAGGTACAGGACCCTGCACTTGGCCTTGTTGAATCTCATGAGGTTCATGTGTGTCCAATTCTCGAGCTTGCTGAGGTCCCTCTGGATGACATCCTATCCCTTAAGCATGTCAACTGCACCACTCAGCTTAGTGTTGTTTGAAAACTTGCTGAGGGTGCACTCAATCCCACTGTCTATGTCCTTGATGAAGATATTAAACAGTCCTCGTCCCAATACAGACCCCTGAGGGACACCACTCATCACAGATGTCCATCTGGACATTGAGCCATTGACCACTACCCTCTGGATGTGACCATTGAACCAATTCCTCATCCACTGAACAGTCCACCCATCAAATCCAGGTCTGTCCAATTTAGAGAGAAGGATGTTGTGTTGGGACGATGTCAAAGGCTTCACAGAAGTCCAGATAGATGACATCCTTAGCTCTTCCCTTGTCTACTGGTGTAGTCACTCCATCATAGAAGGCCACTAGGTTGGTCAGGTAGGACTTGCCCTTGGTGAAGCCATGCTGGCTATCTTGAATAGATAGTACTGGAGAATTACAGGTCTGTGAAAATAGGATTTTGCTCCTCACTTTTTGAAGAAGCAATGGAATGCAGAGATGCTGTAGAAAAACCCTCTGTTTTTAAAACAGTTCAAGGGACTATTTATTATTTGCAGATAAGCATAGAACTGAACAGCAAGATTAGGTGCTGTTGAGGCAGGAAAAGTTTTAAAACAAAGTAACACAAACCCTACGTTTGTGAAGGAAATGAATGTTGTTTTCTAATGATGTGCCAGATTCAAAGCACCAGGGAGAGGGAAAACTCTACTGTTACTCAAACAGGAGCCAAGAACTCACCTAAGTTGCTACTGTAATTACAAAGTTCTGTTACCCACTACAGAAGCTGTGTAGTAAATGTTAGACATACCTATGTGACTAATTAGCTTGCCAAATTAGAGTATAAACAAACATGAACAAAACAGTGTGACAGATTTGGCATTTTTTGTCAGCTATATGTTACAATCTTAGCCAGAGCTTTTCCTTTTGACTCCTCCACAGTGCTTTTGACTTTGCTTCAGGTAGCAGTAGAGATTTTTGTTCTATTCTAGTGGCCATGAGTTTTTCGTATTTATAATATCTTTTCTTCAAAAATAGTTAAACTGTTTTTCAAGCAGAGCCAAGCTAACTTTATCTCAGCCACATTACACACAGCTCTGCACCTGGGCACAATGCTGCTGCGGGTATGCAGTTACCCTATCTAGTATTACTACCTTGGCTATGTCTAACTGATAGAATTGCATTTCTTCTTTTTAATTTTAAACACGTATTGTAGTACTTCAGTTAGGAATATGTATTAGAGTTCCTCTCCTCTGTGAAGAAATCTTGGTATAGTCCTCAGATAAAAATTCAAATGTGACAATTTCTCTTTTGAGGTCTGAAGCTCTACAGTTTAGCTCCTATTTGTGTTGGCTGAGATGATATTTGGGGTTTTTGGTCTCAAACAGAGATAGTAGTGAGTACCGTTTCATGGGAAAAATTTCCTTTGATCTGAAAAAGGGTAAAGATTACTATTAAATTTATGTAGCAGCTCGTGCTGTGTGTCACTGCAGGAGACAGGAATTGTCACTGTTCCTGCTTTCAGAGTTGTCCATATTTCAATATCTTGGTCAAAATTGTTGTTGTCATACCAATGTATAAGAACTGGTGCTAATTAGAGTAATAATCATACACTTAAACTACTGTGATATCCATAATGAGGACACAAATAATGTAGCTGAATGCATTTCATGTGAGCACTGGATTGTCGACTCTTATGGTGACGTAAAATGAAGGGACAAAGATTGTCATAAGGTCTGCTGGTACCATAGACATGGTTTCCATAAAATCTGAAAATGTTAGATAGTCAAAGTTTTAAGCAAAAGTTACTAAAAGCAACTTGTTATTTTTCTTCTGTTGCTGTGACACCACATAAACTGATACTGATTGGTACTTAGACACTGGATCTGATTGCTAGTGTTATTCCCAGTTTGATGCACACAGCCATAAAAATTGTGGGACTTTTTTCTTTCTTTACTGGTTCAAGTGAAAACAATTTGAGAAATAGTTTGTCCTCAATTTGAATTTTGAAGTTCATGCACAGAAAGTCCTGGCAGCACATGATTTCACATTTTTTGTGTCACAATTTAACAGAACAAGTTTGCTTAGGACACATGTAGTAAAAATCCCAAGAAAATAGAAACATATTGTTCAATACTTTAGTTCTTCTGGAAATCCTTTGATCTTCTTTGTGGGCTTACATATACTATGAAACTGCTTGTATAGAATGTTTACTTTTCATAAGCTAAATTTGAAATTCTGAAGTTTCTTAGTAGTGTAACAACAGACTGATGTTGATGACTTGGGATCACTTGATCCATTTTACTGAATCTGTTTCAAAATTTCATCAAAATCAGCCTGTCATAAATCAATGAATATTGATTTTTATTTTTTACATTTATGTCAATACATACTGAGATATACCCACGTACTGATTTATTTTTTTTAATTGAAAACAGGGCACATATCTGATGTCTAAATCCATTCTGTCAATTCAGAGAGTCAAAATAGTAACAGAGCAGTTCTGCTCTTGATGCAATTAAGTGTTACTGGCTTTTTCTCTGACCTGATCCAAGTACTTGAAGGCAGAATCCAGGGAGCTTTCAGTTAGTGACAATGACAATACTGTGACCTATGTCAAGAAACATGTGTATTACAAGAAGAAAAAGAAATAGAAAATGACAGTTCTTTTGACCTGAAGTACCATGAAGCAAGCCAACTTGAAGATAGCTCCTTCTAAGTGTTTTGCATACATACACAGCTTTGAAATAAGCTGGCATTCCTGATGGATCAGTGTAACTTTTTTGTGTTGCTATTGGTATATATTTCCCTTGTCTGGGAAAAATATATTTTCTTATAATTAATGAATAGATATGAAAAGATGGTTAGAATATCTCTTCTTCTGAGAGTCCCTTCATTTTAAATTTCCACTGAAAATATTTGTCTTCTTGCCTTTCTAGAAGCTGGCAAAATTACAATTAGTCTTCATTAACGTTCTTAAATCAGAAAGAAGGTAAATATTTGTCCATACTCTAGTTTTCCAGCAACTATGTCAAGATGCAACAGTTAAAATAAGTTTCTTAAAAATTGCAAAATGTGCTGCAACTAGTTTCTCACAAATTTCTACTTGTTGAATAATCAGCTAACAGTGTTCAGAACAATTGTCTCACCAAAGGAGAGTAAATATCTTAGTGTAACTGATAATGTGATGAATGACAATTGTCAAACTTTTTTTTGAGGACAGATTTTCTTCTATCATAGTTGATTGAGTTTAACAGAGCCCAAGGGGAAGAGTCTGTTGAATTCTCTCTGCACCCACCAAAGATTTCTCAAAACAGTCTGGAAACTCAACTTCACACACTAAACCAAATAACTCTGGATGAAACCCAAAATCAACAACAAATGCGAAGTATATGATTTTGAAGAACAATGCCACCAGAGGTAGATGTTTCACATGAAAATGCTGAAGATCAAAACAGTGACTGATATTGTTGGAGTTCAACGACTCCTCCAAATTCTTCTCATTTTCTTTAATTTGATCATTGCATCCATAACTTGGATTCCATTACTACGTGGTTTCTTATTTTTTCTACTCTGATTTTCTTTAGGGTTTTAGTGCTTTGGGAACTCTCCTATAGCCTAACAGAGAATAACAATAAGAATGAGAAGAGAATAAGGTAAAACCTTTAGGGGATAACTCTGCCTTAAGGGATTTTTAGGTTAACCTGAAAGTTTTCCTCTAGTAAGTATGTTAAAATCCTGTCATGGTACTGTGCAGTGTGTTTCTGATTAAACAATGTTGACACCTCCTTTATTTCAGCTATATTTGCCATTAGCTTTGTTATAAAATATACTTTGTTGAGTAATTTTTTGCTTTTGATTATTGTAATGGCAGTGCTCCAGATACTTTTTGGAACTCTTTAGATGTTGCATATCTCTGTATAGCTTATACTTTTCTCCTGAGAATTGGACAATTCATACAATGTATAGAAGGTTTTGTTTGGTTTTTGGTTTTTTGTTTAGACTATTAAAAAAGGCCTTTCTTCCTTTTGGAATTATTTTTCCTATTTTAGTCCTGATGTGCAATTGCAAAATTGTTCAAGGACGATTTGCAATGGAACAGATTACTTATTGGCTTCTAAATTTCACCTTGAATGGAGAAAATAGTCTGGACAGAGTCCTGGGCAAAAAAGATGTTAAAAGATGGGTTGTATAGCTGAATTGGTTACTGTTAGGAGGAAAACTTTTTTCTGCTTTCTGACTTGCAGTGGAACAGAAAGGAAAAAATGCTATATCCGGTGACTTCAGGTACTGAGGCTAGATAGACACATCATGGATTTAGGACAGGGATGATATGTGAAGGGCTTAAATTAAGAAGAAATTCCAATTCCTGAATGGGAAGCAAAGTTGAAAGGTTTTTGAAAAAATGTGTGTAATTAGAAAACTCAAGAAGATTTTAAAGCATTCAGGTCTGATCTGATTGTGGAAACGCAAAGGTTATTCACATGCCAAAGTATAGCTGTAGCAAAAGGAAAATCCCAGAAGACAGGGGAGAAAAAAAGAAAAAAGAAAAAAAAAAAGTAAAAAAAAATAGATAGTAGGCCATGCCTGTAACAGAATGGAAGCCAGATCATGATATCCTGAAGTGCTGTGTCCATGTAACACTTAGTTTAGACCTCCTTTGAGGTCTTAATTTTGTTTTAGATCTCAAATTCAAATGAAAAACAAAGCTAAAATACCTTCAAAAGTAAACCTAAAAAACACCTTTGAAATGTTTTTCTACAAGAGTTGCTGGAATTCTGGATGTTTGGCAAAGGTGTATGATTGTACAGTTAAGTTTTATCTCACTTTCTTTATGTTGTCTTGTAAACTCTGTTTGAGGACACTTTATTTCTAAAAAATGTCAGCAAATACTATGGCCTGCTTGTCCCTTCTCTGTAATAATTCTATAGTAAACTTTTAGATTGATACCAATTAGATTATTCTATAAAATTGTAAAAAGAATAAAATAAGTTAAAAATCTGTGGCAAATAATTTTCAGTGCATTCCTCAGAGGTCAGTATTTTGTCCTAGAAACTCATTTGGGGAACTTCATTAAAACATTTTATCTCCCATAAGTCTAAGAATAATAATTGAAATAATATCTGTGCTTATTATTTGTATTCTTCAGAAAGTCTTCATACGCTACAGCTGCAGACTTGAAGTCCTTGGGAAGTGTAATCTGTTTATATGTCCTTATGATAGAAGATCATTAAAAGAACTTGATAATACAGTTAAGAAAGCGAATTTACTGAAGAAAGCTAAAATGCTAATAGTAAATTCTAATCAGTTGCCAGTATAACTAATTCCAACGTAATAATAATCACTTTGTATTGTGTTAAAATGTCTTCCTGCCAATTATACTCAGTCATTTCAGACATAATCAGATAGCTGAGCTGAGCCAGTGGTGTTATGGTTGTTGTATTTCTGTTGCTATGCATGTCTTGCATATTGTCTGCTAGAGAGCCATTGTAGGAGATTCTTTGGAATAAACAAAAGAATGAGATAAATCTGGATTTTATTATTTATTTATTTTAGATTGAACGTTAAAGTTGCTTTCACATCAGCTTCCCTTTAGCAAATACTAATAAAATAAGAACATCACTGAATATCTAGACATTTTAGATGGCTTTATTTTCACACTCCTATCATCTTGACTAGCAGCTTAGAAAATTGGAAGTGTGGTAGGTGAATTAGTCAGATAAGGTTTGCAAACAAAGTTTTGTGCAAGTTTCTATAGTCTGTTGGCCTGAGATGATTAAATTATATCAGTTTCTGTAGCTAATACTGTGCAAGAATGTGATGCGTGTATTTCAATACCCACAAGCCCTTGCCTCCCTTCTTGGGTCAGCAGTAGGAAGGCTTAAGCAAAAGTCCTGAGCAAGCATTAAACTAATGCCTCTGGATCCATAACAAGCTACTTAAATCTTTTTGAGTCCAGGGTTAGTAAAAGGAAATATCCTACCAGAATCCTCTAGCTTAATTTTTGCTTGAATCCCCTTTCTCCTCAGGTTATGGACACATGTAGTTTGCTCCCACCATGCTGGGGTTCTTGCCCCATTTCTGTTCATTGTGTAGCCATTCTGCAAGTGCCCGTGGTGGGTAGCATACTCTGCACTCTTCAGACCTTCCTGTCCCAGGCTGAGTCTGGACTGCAGCCTGCTTCATGTGGTAGCCTTGCATGCAAGAACTGTTCTAGGAGAACTAAGCATGGTCCTTAATGTAACACCAGGCTCACATTGGGGTTGCAAATTATTATTGTTTGAAACTCACCCAAAGAGTACCTTTTAGGACAAATGACGGGGGAAAATATGGGAGAACCAGAGGAAGAGGTGCCATTAACATGGTCAAGGTATATTACTCTTGTTCACAGTTAAACAGCCTTTAATTAGTTTGACCACAGCATCAAGACCATTCTTCAAAGTCTTTTGTGTTACTGAAAACATCTTTCTTTGAAAAGGAAGGCTGAGAGGGAAAAGAAAGAGATGCTGGTGGCAGTTGGGTAGCCTTTTGAACAGTTCTTGAGGTGAACTTTTGGACAGCTAAAGTGTGCCTGCCAGCTCTGGACTGCTGTTGGGTAGAAGCACCCTGTGGGCTGAGCTGCCGGGTATCCTGGACCCAATGCCTGTGGGAAATGTGCATCCTGACCTCCTTGGGATGGTCAATCTAAGGGGCCCTTGAGCCTACTTGCATTTTAGCTCATTCCCATCCCACAACGAAATGGAAGAATTACGGGGGAAGCATTGTTGTTTCTGGCTCTTCTGGAGCTCCCTATCCACTGAGTTCTTTGTGGTACAAAGTATGTGTTATATAAAGTTCTTGGGTTTATGATGTGGCATGTAGGATTAATAAGGCTGGACATTCCTAGCCTAGGGCATTTTTAGGTATTTGAAGGTTTCTCTTTACTAAGTCATACTTTTTCAGTAAAAAGTTATCAGATCAGAAGCTTGGTTTCTTCTTTGTTTATTGATCCAGAAATAGACTGGAAAGACATAACTCTGGTTTATGAAGGAAATCTAAAATTTATGACAATGTTATAAATGCAATTTACTTGACCTGTCTCGTATTACTGTTGCAAATTTTACTGAGTGATGTCCAGACCAAAAAACACTGAAGGATTGTTGTTCATGATTATTTCTAAACCAGCAAAAAGAAACAATTGTTTGACATTTAAAGCCATCAGCTTTGACTTCCTCAAGACTGTTACATACTAAAAGATCCTTTAACTTACCAATAGAATTCTGTACTGTGGATTCATTTTTTTAAATTTTTTCCCACCCTCCCTCCCCCCCCCCCCCCCTCCATCTAAACGTGAATGCTATGGGTTTGGGGTTTTTTTGTGCCATGTAATAGCTAGAACTTAGATAAAGACTTTGGGAAGTCTGGAGTTTTATTATGATCAGAAAAAAACCCTTCTGTATTTTGTTTTTTTTCCCCTCTCCTAACTAGACAAAAAGGTCTCATATAAGATGTTGTCTTTGGCAGCAATGCGCAGTATTTGAAATAATCAATGGTGTCATAAAATTATTGTGTAAGCTTATAAACTTCAATTACTTTGTACAGTTTTTGGTTCTTCAGGAATGTCTACAAGCTGGTATTAATGTTTAGTTTAACCTGCCATCATGTACATCAACTCGCAATAGCTTCATGCTGATGCACTAAGTGTGGCAGCCATGTAGCCATCATTAGGTTCAGAATAAATTCTTGCTTTTCTGATACTTCCATGCATCATCCAACTATTATATGATAACTGTGTAAACTAAGACTTCTGGCAAGCATTCAGAGTCTCAGAAGGTATGGAACATTTTAGTTCTGTTCAGTGACAGCTCTGTCATTTACTATGGGCTTTTCCAGGAGAGTTGGCCGATATGTAGGAATATGGAGCCACTAACTTTCAAATATTTCCTTCACAATCTTGTTAGTAGTTCATGCTTAAGATATTTACAGCAATTTCTTTTTGCTACTCTAGTGATAGGTTAGCACCTTCACTGTTGTCCTAGTCCAACCATCAACAGAGATAAAGCTTGATTTGTTCTCTTTCTTTTTTCTTTTTTTTTTTTTTTTAATTATTTTTTAAGAAGTGGGATGGAGTTTATAAACGTGGAATTGTCAGGAAGGACAGACACACTTTCTGTGAAATCTTGCTGATTAACTATTTCTGACAGCTCACCTGTCACTTTAATAGGCTTCTGTTTAAGGGAAAACAATTTTTTCCTTTTGGCTGCCATGAGAGAGGTCAGGAACAGAATAATTGATGTTTTATGATGCAACGTTTGTAAAGGGTTTGTTGTAGTAAAGGCAAAAAAACATCTGTAGCTGTAGAACAAAGTATAAAAAGTCAGTTCTTGTATAAACTCTGATGATCTACCCACAGTTGGTCTATTGCAGGGACTAGAAAGCAGAAAATAATACCAACAATAAAATCACTACTCGAAAAAAAAGTTCTTGGCAGCAAGTTTTCTTAGGCAACTTGCCAGGATCCTGATTCAGTGTTTATGGGAACATCTTGAAATTGCTCCCAAATTAATGACTATATCTTCCATCACCCAGTCTGATGTCTGAACATGAGGAGAAATAAACAATAGTTAATGATCTGGAAGCTGCTGGCAGTTACTGTATTAGTTCTGGTTCTTATTTTCACTTAACAGCAAACTGTTCTGATCAGATGTTTATCTTTGAAAAACATATGCAATGGAAAATTGCACCTCAGATTGCTATCCATTTCACAGTCTCTTTCAGTGGGACAGTTTCACACAGAACAAAATGATTTCATTTTGATTTCATAGCTAGCTGCTTTTAAGATTAAAAGGTCTGCTTCAAAATAGACTGTTTTTCTTTCTTTTTTTAAACTTTTTTTTTTGTAAGAGACCCTAGGCACCTGAACATACTGTACTGTGGGGTTCCCCTGCAAACTCAGCAGGGATACATGCACAATTGTGCCAAAAAGATTTTTTTTTCCTGCCTGATACCATTGGCCAGGCCAAGCTGCTGGGGAGAGGTGAATAGTTTTTACGCAAAACAGTCAGATGATAAATTGCTACAAGATTCAATATCTCTCATTTTACATTGAGCGTCTAAATATGATGTAAAGGGCTTCTGTGATACTAGCTGTAAATGCAAAGCTGGCTTTTTATTTTTGTTCCTTCTGATTATTTGGGAATGAATTGATTGTTTTGTTGTCATAATTTTTTTTCTTTTTACAAGCTTTGCCGTCTGGTACAGTATGTAATTGTATGCAGAGGTAAGATCCATGTGATAAATGTTTTCAAAGTCTATTCTGAATTACCTAATTCTAACATTGGAACCAAGCCTCTCCAGGTCCCTCAGCAGCTTCATAGGCTCACGTGTTTCTGTGCAATGCTTTTTATTTTTGCAAAGGAATATTCTGTAGCAGCTGGGGACATAAGACTGGAAGGGTGCCTTCATTTATCAAGCCCAGGCACCCGGGGTTACAGGCACCATGTTAAATAACTCCTTCCCTGTATTTATAGTGCTGCATTTTAAGAGTTCTTTCTCCTTTCCTGCCTCCCTAAATGTGGAATTCTTATCCTTCCTCAGAGATCAAGAAAAATTGCTCATTCCCTTATATTTAAAGGCTGCAGCTTTTCCTAATATCCTTTTGGCCAAGCAGAGAGAGAGGGAGAGATTGTGTGCTTTAAGTTGTCCTCTCTCTTCAATATACCTATTTCTAGCCCTTGAAGAAAGATGTAGGATGATGCAAATCAGCATTATAATATTCTGCATAATTCAATTTAAAAGTTTGTCTTATCTGAAGGTGTCACATATCAAATTCAACATTTCTTTTACTGAGTATCCTTCATTTTGACTTACGTTACTAAGAGACTAGTGCCTATGGTCACATTGTATTGAGAAATGCAATATTACTTTTTTTTTTTTTTTTAAAGTTGCTGTGGTATATATATCTCAGTACAGTGTCTCAGAGAAGTTCTAGAAATCCTCATTTAGTATGATTCATAAAATGCATTATTGCTATGCTCAATTTAGACTTCTCCAGCTAAGACCAATGAAATTCTTTGTTGCATTAGGATATCTTAGGGTCTTATATACTTTTGGGTCCTAAATCTATTTGATGGCTTACTCACTAATTGCTCTCATTCCAGCTCATCTTAATAACTTCCCTTACTTCTCCTCTAAGAACTGTTACTGTTTGTCTACCTACATTGTGAGGAGCTACATCTCTGATGATATGCTTCAAACACTGCTGGAGTGGTTGAAGAAATTGCTAAATGATTTAGAGAAGTGTGAATTTTTGTTGTATCAATTATTGGGTTTGCTTCTTTGAATACTGTTTCCTAAAATATGTATATCAGATGTTATCTTCAATTTTTTATTCTTAGCTCAAGACCCCATACAGGGATCTTGCCTGCAAACGTTGCTAATGACATTTTTTGTTTCAGAACTGTGGTATGCAGTGTATCTAGTCCCACAAGAAAATACAGACTATTTATAGGAAGCTTCCAAAGTAACAAAATGGTTTTTATAATGGTGGCTGCTGAATTTTGGATGAACATCCAAAATTACTTTTACTATTAAACTTTAGTCAAACTGTAGTTTAGGAAATAAAGATAGAGTTCCACTGGGGACAAAAATTTGACCATTGTGTATTGAGTCTGGGTAAAAATTTGCCCTGTGTGAATTCATTGAAATCTAAGTATTTTCTCAATTGAATGAATGTAAATGTTGACGTGAAAGAAATTACCCTGGACCTACACATGGATGAAAAATGTCCTTTTAAGAAAGATCTCTTACAAGTACTTTTACAAAAAATGAAATTAAGTTTTCAAGAGTCAACAATTATAATTTCAGGTATAGAGGAACACTCATGAAATTAGGGCGACTTGACAGACCACAAAGACCTTTCCCATTCTACGGTTCTCCTCTGTATTAGACATAGGAGAAGAGGCTAGATGTTGCCAGACCTGCAGCTGAATTTAAGAGAACTCCTTTTGAGATTTGGCAACTGTAAGTTAGCTGCAATCACATCAGTCACTTTTGACACCTCTGCATTTTCTCCTATCTTGTGGTTTAAACCAATAGTATAGATACTCTATAGATGGTCTCCATAGCATAAAATATGGTATTTCTAGCCATAAATATGTCCTAGTCTGCAATTCTATTCTTTCATCTAAACTGCTTTTATCAGCTTTATCCATCTATTCTTGGGACTATATTTGGCAATAATCTCAAAGGCAAGTGGGAAACTGTGCATTTTGCTGCTTGACTCCTGTAAGCCTGCCACGGAAATGAAATAAACATTTCTTACAAAATCACTTTCCAGGCACAGACACATTCCTTTTACCCTGTACAGGAAAGGTTTATAGTAAAGGGTGTTCAAGACATCAGAGTTTGGTGTTGTGCCCTGGAGCTGGTGTGCATTTACACTTTCACCGGCTTTTGCACCAGCAGTTGTTTTCAGTTGATCCAGCTGCAAATAAGTGTAAATAGGTATTTAGCGATTGGCAGAGGAAGGAACACGAGGCAAGGGTGCCTGGATATGATGCTACGTTGTATATTAATAGCTCCAGAAGTGGGTCTGCCTTAACTGATCTAGCCCTAGTTTCTTGTCTTTGAGAAGATCCTTCACCATTTTTTTTATGGATGATTAGGCACAGTGCTCAAAGTTAGATATCCACACTTGAAAACATGAGTTGGTGTCCCATATGGAGAGATGATTTCATAATATAGCGGCAGTAGAATTGCTCTAATTACGGCCAGAGATGATTTATGGTTTATAATTTGAATTAGTGCTCTTTTTCCTTAAGGAAGGGAACAACAAATATTTTTAAAATCCAAAGATAGTTTTTATTCCAGAGTAAAGATCACTCTGAATAAGCCTCACATGAAAGTATCTGTAGGCGAAAAAATGTGCACTCAGTTTTAAAGTTTAACAACAATTAAAAATCAAAAAGGACGAGCCATGGCCTATTGAAAGAGAAATTTATTTTCATTTCCTGATAACTAGAAACCATACTTGGATGTGGGAACAGTGGACAAATGTAGGCTAACGCCATGCCATACATTTCACAGTATGGCTCTAGAAATTGCATCTAAATTAGATAAATACACATAGATTTTGGAACAGAAGGGATTGGTATGTACCATCTGCTTGGATCTTGTTCCTAACACAGGTGAAATAAGCTGGCTTAGCATATGACACAAGGAGCATAGACCTTCTGTGTAAGCTGTAACACATCTATAAAATGCTAAACCTTAATTTAATATGATGGTTGGTGAACATTCTGCTGTGTGGTTTTAGATAGGTTGTTTTGGTTTTGGGATTTTTGGTTGTTTTTTTTTTTTCTTTTTTTTTTTAAATAGCCATGTTTTTTAAAATGTGTAGCTCTTTGTTGGTTTTGGTTTGACCATTGGCTCTATTAGCCCTTTCTTTGCAGGCTGGAGAGCTGTGGACTATTAGAAATTTCCTCTTTGTAGATGTTAGTCTCGTTACTGCTTTTTGGATTTTGGCTTTGTGTATGCTTTGCAATTTTGACAGTGCCAGAGTGCCCCCCACCTACTAGGATGCTTCACTGCTCTAAACACTCAGGAGGTTTCACCAGTCACCTCTGAACTCTTTGCTGATGAGCAGCTTTAAGGAAATACTGTTAATACTGGTAATAAGAAGTACCCTGAACGTTTACAAGATCTGCTTAAATTTGGCCAGAAATATAATTTTCAGTATTAGAATAGCTGAAATGTTGCAAACATTAAAGAATATTTTTTTTCATCAAACAATTTTCCCAGTGTATAATTATGCAATTATTTAAGTAATAAAGTTTTAAGCTGGTACACGCCTGTAACTTCCTTATACTTTTCCTATTAAAACAAGATGCCCTTAAGCATTTCACTTTATTTTATATTCACTTCATTTCCCAGAATAATTAAAGCTTAGTCATTCTTTATAATGTCATACAGGTAGCAACTGGTTTACAATCACAAAGGTAGAGCCAGGTAGTAGTTCAGTGTTCTTTTGTAAGAGTAACAAATTTTCAACAAAGTTCTCAACTCCATGCATTACAAAATACAAGAAATTAAAAATTCAGTATCAGAACATCCGATGTCACATTCATAGTTGTATAAAGAAATATAACTGCCCTGATTTCAGCGCAAAATTGGGGTTGTACCAAGTAAGCATTTGGGTCTATGCATTTGAGATAACTTTCTATTGTGTAAGCAGTACTATACCACCTAACATTAAGAAAGGCTGAGACAAATTAACTGGGTCACTGTTCTTTATTTACCTGTTTTATGAGAATTTTAAAAACTTAGTGTTTGCAGGCAGTGCCTGAGTGCCTGCTCTAGGGTTTGTGCCAAAGTTTATAAGCCTAACTGCATGAATCTCAGTGCAGGGCTTTGGTTCAGGAGAAGTCTCAAAGGCAGCTTTCCAGTTTCGTTTTACTTTTTTCTCTAGACCGTGACAACATTGTTTCAGGGTTCCCTCTTACATTGTACAACTGTCTTGAAGCTTATCTAGTACTGATCTGTGTCATTTAGGAAATGTTGCTTTCATCTGAGAACTCATAATATTCAGTCAGTGTGTGCCATTCATAACTAAACAGCCTCTGCTCTTCATTGTTCTTTTAATTAATGATTGCTGATTGGTTTGACTTGCTGCACATTGTTGCCAGGCATGATCAAAGAAAATCCAAGATTAATCTGCTAAACTAGATGTCAGATTAGTAAATTCCACTGTGCTATTACAAAGATTTTTCTCCCTCAGTAAAGGCCTGTCAGAGGATGATGGCTTGGCTATACCTCTGACAGGTCAGTCCAAAGGTCAGTCCCTGAAAACATGCACACATTAATGCAATAAAGCGTGATGACTCATTTATATCCAGTTTATAACTCCAAGCACTCTCTTCATGAATGTTAAGTCAGGTAATGCTGAGAAAAAGATAATTTACTTTGCTTGCCTTTGAATATAGCTGAAGAAAGAGTTTACACCCTATCATGTTGTGCACACATAAAGGTTTTTCTCAGGTCACTAGTGGAATCAATCAGTGTAAGCCAGAGAATAGAGGGTTGTGAGTGTCTTTTCATCAGTTAGCCTGTCTCTGTTATTTGTATGTAACCCCTTTACCCAGAAATTGATTGACAATAAGGAGGACCAGGCTTCAATTTAAAAGTGTAAGTAATAAATGGTGGGCTGAAACCCCATCCATAAACCTTCATAAATTTCACTTAACTTCCCTGGTATTCAGTAATCTAATTTTCTCCATTTATAAAGTGTCTAAAGTGTCTTTTATGAAAAGGATTCCTCCTCCCCCCCCCCCCAAAAAAAACCCAACCACAACCAAAAACC
>KZ505672.1:497713-730909 GCA_002844005.1 Limosa lapponica baueri | reverse complement strand
GGGGAGGAGGAGTCAAAAACCCAACCACAACCAAAAACCACCAAACCCAAAACACCCACTAGCAAAAGGTATAAAAACAGTAACATGCATGCAACTGTTCTATAACTCTATCCTTTGGTGCAGCCTTCTTGGAGACCCTTAGTTGCTCCCAGTCTTCTACAAGAACAGCTTGCAGTCTGGGACTGTCAGACCCTGCTGGACAGCATGGCTAGATTTCAGCTGATGATGATCCTGTGGCGCAAGCTGCTTTCATCCACCTCTGCCTGCCACTTCATTAGCCACTGCAGTTTTGGTGTTCAGCTCTTAGCCAGAAAGCAGAGAGTTTGAGCTTTAACACAGTCCTTCTGCTTAATACCTAAAAGATGTTTAAATGAACCTCCTGTTTTCATCCTTTCTTTCATTGGTAACATCTGCATCCCAGTGCTGGAAGCTATTGATTGAGATGAAGGATTTAAATCATTTCCCCCAGCGACATAGATGTAGTGGGTTGACTGGGCTTCTTTCTTCCACTTCATGAAATGCTTCCTTATCTCCAGAAATACCTTTTTAGCAGAAGAAAATAAATAGACATGTTTCAGGCTTGCCCACTGGGCCATTTCATTTGTCTCATTTTGACGATGTATCAACAGAATAATTCTCCATTTCTGCCTCTTCCCAAGTGCAGAATGGCTTCCATGGTGCTGGCCGCATTGAAGGCTATGGCTGCTTCTGCTGGTAGACCTCTGCCACAAAGCTTATACCTTATCTGGTTTTGCTTAAGTTTCATGTTGCTTTTTTTTTTCTGAGATCTTTTTTTCCTGAGGGTTTTTTTTTTTCTGTTTCATACCGTTACTATCCAATAGTCCAGATGAACTGTAATCTCTCAGATATTTTTATTTAAGAGATTCCAAGCTAATAATTACAGGCAGATATCAGTGTTTTAAGAATGTTTTCAGAGTTTATTTGTGACCACCACATCTTTTGAGTTGGTTTATGTTTAGTTAGGGAAAGCTTTTATTGATTCTGCATATAACTGAATGTTTGAAATGCCACAGTGTTCTTCCCTCATTGCTTTTGCTCTTAGTTTATCACACATGGTCAACAGATTAAATATCATTATTTCTATTGAATGATCATAAAATGTTTACTTCTCAGTTTAAAGGTCAAGGAAGAAAAACTTTTAGTTCAGGATATGTCAAGTTGTACACCTCAGTTGCCTTTTAAACTTCTAGACTGTTACTCACTTTTCCTCCTACGCATTGAAGAATCTCTGGATATGTTCATTTTTGCAGCCTAATTAGCTTTCTGCCATGAATAAAAGATGTTTTCCCAAACATCAGAGTAGGCAATGGATTTCTGAAATGGCAAAAAATGCATAAAACATATATGTCTTTTTTGTAAGGGAATGGATGGTTCAGGCTGATATTGAAGGAACGTCATAGCTGCAAAAGTGGAAAAGAAATTACCACTCCTTCAATGATTTTAATTTATGGTGAAGTTATTTAATTAGAAATGTTGTTTCTCCAGACAATTGTTGATTCTCTTCTGACAGAGCACTGCTGCTTGGTTTTGTTTGTTTTATGCCAGTCCATAATCCACAACACAAATATATGATTTAGCTCATTCTAAAATCGGGATAAGAGCAGCATCATCTCCTGACATATTTTGTTACAGGTCACAGTATTTCCACAGGCCATAGTGCTTAAATGCTCCAAGGATAGTATATGGTTTCCTGTAAATCTGCAAACTGAACTGAGGTCATTTTGCACCTGAACTTTTCCATGCATGTCAGCAGATTGCTGGAGTTTCCTTAAGACAAAAGGAAAAGCAGAGCAGCTGAAAGTAATTAATATTGAACTTGACACATCAAAAATGTAATTTGTCACTTGTGATTAAAGCCTTTATCTTTAGTTCTATTTTTATATTCATCATGGGTCTCCCTTAGCTATCATTAGGCTCCACATGGTTGGAGTTAGTCTGACCTTTGATCCACCACCATAGACAAAGGGATCTGTTGCTGTTAAATTGGAGCCCAAGCTAGTCAGCAGCAGTACAGATCAACAAATGCAAGCTTGGTTAATAATAATAATCATTGGCTTAGCTGCTCTGATTAATTTTTAAGTCTATGTGGATAAAGTAGATGCTGATCTGCAAAAGACAGATTAGAGTCATAAAATTTAACTTTCGGAACTCACACTGTGGTAATTTGATCTGATTTGAAAAGTAAAGATGGTGAAAGTGATATATATTTTCAGTATACCCACATGCTATTCAGCTGAGAAAATAGAGAGTGATAGTTTTACAAACTTTCTATTGTTTTTCCCTTTCTCTGAAGCCTTCCAGAAGTTTGCTGACTGCCGTTTATATTGTGGTTGCTTATTTTCTAAGCACAGGGAACGGAAATGTTTGACACATCATTGTCCTACCACCACATTACCTTCTGGCTTATCGCTGTAAACCCCTTCTGTCATACTGTATACAAACTGAAGCAATGCATAAAACATGATCAATGAATATTTTCATTATTAGCTGTGTATTTTTTCAGTATGGGAGCGTGTAGCTGGAAGCCAGCAGTATTTTCATGGGTGACTGTAAGTGGTGGTGTTTCAGAAGCAAACCATTATTTAATTCACTGTTTAGTCACACAGAAAGGCTCAGACCACAGTAGTAGGTCACACTGCCTGTTGTTTAACCTAATTTCAGTATCGCAGTTAAACCCACACTATGTGTTCTGTGGCACAGTTTATTGTGGATGTGACGCAAAACTCTATTTCCTGACCCTGTGCTTACTGAGTATGTCCCATCGCTTTCCACAATAATAAAATCCGAAGCCAAGCCCTAGCTTGGTCTCTGTTAAGTAAAGCTCCCTTGTGAATAGAGTGAAGACTATTAGATTTGTGGCCCTATTATTAAGTATTTTTGTGGTATCAACTTCATTATTTTAAGGTCATTCACACACTTCCTCTTTTACTGCAAGTGATTGTGGGTTAAAGTCATTATTTTAGGCATCTACAGTTTGTTTATCAACATCTAATCAGAAATAGCTTGCAGTTTCTGGAAGATGGAACAATAGCTAGCAGACAGTTAATATCCAGAAGACCAGTTTCCCTCTTTACACTGGCTTCAGCAAACACCTCCATGTGTGTTTAGTGTGGAAGTGCTGATGACTAAACGTTTGAATCTGAGCATTTAAAGCCTGAAAGCAGCGAAGCACCATTATGTTTCCTTGATGTGCGTAAACACAGGTGCTGCTTTTTCAGCAGTTCCCCCTGCATTGAGCCGCACAGGCTTGCCCTTTGCTATAAGGTGCAAGAATCTAAGGACGTTAGGCTGTCACCCCGTCCTTTAGCTCCAACAGTTAAGAAATAATTCACTCTTGTTTTAGGTTCACTTTGGTAGTTTTGTAAACAGGTTTCAGTGTCAAATTTACCTCATTGACGTGAATCTCCAATTCTTCTTTTTTAAAAGTGAGACATACAGCAATGATACATGAAAAAGTGAGAAATATTTCTTCTCTGTGACCTTTAGATTTTCATTTGTTTTATGACTTCCTGAATGTGCATTTGTGTGGCAAATGTACTAGTTTCTTTGGAAATATTTTTCTGAGCAAATTAGTGCTTAAGTCAGTATTTCCACCCCCATTTCTTGTATCAAGCCAAATAGCTTGGAATGACTTGGTAAGGTCTAGTTGAATTGTCAGACATCCCAAAGAAGGCCAATGAGAATTTAGAGTGAGGGCAAGGAACGCAGGTTTCTGACGCATCATAATACTGTGACAGCATTTTAAACTACTGTTACTAACTTTGATCAAAATCCTAAAGGATTTTTGTCATCCACTCCAATAGGCCAGCCTCTTTCCAGTGTCTTTTTTTTTTTTTAATTTATTTTTATTTTATTTCTGGTATGGTAGAGCTCTCTTAATAGCTTGGTCCCCCAGCCCTCACAAAACCATAGGATTTCTTCAGTAATTGTCCTGCACTTTCTTGCTTGCAGAAGTGCTGTTGGAGTGTTTTAGCCATTTCTGGGTAATACCATGCCATATAAAAGTAATGGAAAAATCTTACAACATGAGAAAATTTCTCTTTTCTGTGATGAAAATGCTGTCCATCTGGAAGGAGAAAGATCTTAAGACTTTAATATCAGACCCTCATCCCATCGTACTTCTTTCCCATGCTGCTCCTGTCCTGGTTTTCGGTTTGTGGTTCTTTACATTTTTTCATGAAAACTCAGCAGTGTTAATAGCTATTTGACAAACTGTAATTGCTCACCACTGATTAACTTAAATTTTATTTTTTTTTAAACAGATAATTCTCCATTCCCCCATTTATTTCACATCTATTTCCATTAAAGTTAAGGAGACTTGGAGTTCATTTTTTGCTACTGTAACTTTTAAGTTTATTGCACGTTATCAATAAACCAAATTTTTTTTTAGGTCTTCTGCTGAGCCTGTTTCCTGCTTCTGTGAGGTCAGTGCTGACACCAGTGAGACAGTAGGAAAAATAAGGTACATTTTGATATTTTATTAGTCTCTAAAAGATGATGTACTCTAAGTTTTCATTATTTTGTATTTCTTGAGAAATAAGGCTCAAGCAAGTTATTAATGAGAAAAGATTCAAGTAAAAACAGAATGGTTAGAGTATATAATTCTTATCTATTCCAGTTTTACCAATGTTAGGCCTTATATAAAGATAATATTTGCCACATTTTCAGCTGTTAAACTATGATTGCAAAAACTGTTTATGCAGAGAAGCACATAATGAACAGTAAAGCCAGCTAAGCATTTGATTTACAATTTGCATAATATTCCTATTATTCATGTACAATAAGTCAAAATGAACCTAAAAGTTTCCATTTAAAAAACACTTCTTGTCCCTTTTCTCCCCCCACCCCCAGTGGTAACAATTTTCCTTGGGAAAAAAATTAAGTCATATTTTCTAAAGAATAAAGTATGAAGTTTTCTCTCATAATCAGCACGATTTATTTGAAGTCACATATGGTTACACTTCACTTGTGTAAATGTGCTTAGCACTTATTCAGCTTTGGAAGTGCGGTTCCAGTTTCATACCAATAAAACTGATCATTGCCCACTGGTGATTTGTAAAATGGATTTCAGTTCAATTCATTTTGTTCTTTCCTTACTGCAATGTGGATTTCTCCATTTTGTTCTCTTTACTCCTGCAAAGGGCGTTAATGTGCTGCTTTGGCAACTGGTGTTGCTAGCCAAATACAATCTCTGTTTTCACAGTGAAATTGCCAAGGTTATAAAAAAATCAAGCAGACGTGTCAGTCTGGAAATAGTTAAATAGGCCGTATACTGGAGTACTACATTGTGAGGGCAAAAATAAAGTGGTTTTCCAAGGCAGTCGATGGTAGTCTCACTGCTGCCTTCACTGTGGCAGGGCTGGATGTCTTGCTTTGGAGGTGGCGGTGCGCAGGAGTCGGTGGCCAGGGCCTGAGGTACATCTGTGCTGCGGTGCGGGCCTTGGGGAGATCATCTCTCTCTGTGACTGGGCCTTTTGGACACCCATTTTAAACCTGTTGGGTGCTGTGATGTTACTCCTTGGAGCTCTCTGCTAGCAGGGGTGACCCCCAGCACCCTCCCACCTCAAGCAGCTCCACCAATAACCCTAACAAACATTTTGCACATCTAAAAGGTGGCTCTGGCTTTCAGATTTTGAGTGTTCTTACTGACTATGGTGAGGAGAGAAGGAGAATTTGAAGAAATGTACTGGGATATTTCATGGCCTTAGATATTTGGGCTACATCTTATAAAAATGCTGATTGTGAGTGCTGGATATCGTGCTCTTTCCAGGACAGGCTGAAGGTAGCTCATGACTGAATATCACCATGAATGAAAAAATGCATTAGAACACTGCCTTTTTTTTTTTTTCTTCCCCTATTTTCTTCATCCCTCCTCTGATTTTATTCTGTTTGGTTTTTTGTGTTACAAATAGCTTTGTTTGTTTTCATTACCAAATTACAGAACAAAACTTTAATTATACAGTTTGTACAGAAAGCAATTAAGAGACAAAATGTTTTTCTCTTGCTAGCTGGATAGTTATGTCTTGTCTGGCAAAACAGCAGTTGCAATGCTTGTTTGTGTAGGAGGTTAAATCTGGTGTCAGTGGTTTGTAGCTGACAGTTACAATATGTTCCTATTGCAGTTACACTGCCATTAAGAAAAAAAGAAGATTTTGCTGTGAATCTCTTAGTAGGTTGGGCGTTGAATTTTAAAACTGCTCATATGCAAAATACCAGGTACTAACATTTTGTGTTTAAGTGGCTGAAAGCCCCTCAGGAGAACAGTAACAATTAGTTCCCAAGGCTGTTTATAATAAAGGGATTAAAAATGTTTAACTTACTCCCATATAAACTAGCTCCAGTCAGGAAACCTCAGAGTGGAATGGTACTGACTCAGGAGGCCAAACACTCCGGCAGCATAAGTCACACTGAGAGCAGGGGCTTGCTCGGACCCCTGTGATCTTGCTATGGGGCCTTCGCAATTTCACAGCAGCTTTTCGGTTAAGATTGACCTGGATTTCTCTGATAGGAAAAGTATCCCTTCTTACTCATACGTTTGTTCTTGTTTGTATGGAACATTCAGCAAAAAGAGTCACAGTTGTAAATGGAGGGTAAAAAAGGAGGAGAAAAAAATTGGACTTCTGAGTTCTTCTCACATGAAAATAAAACATATTGATGCTAGGAGGCATCTTTATTACAGCAAGTCCTGACCTGAATGAACTGTGCCGACATTAAAATGCATAAGAGGATCCAATGCTCTTCCAAACTGGGAACTGTAATTCTGTCTTTTTTATAGGCCCTTTTTATATGGAAATCTTTCCTCTGTATGAACAGTTGAAGTTGAGCCTTCTTCCAGAATTCCCAAGTGGTAGTGATGTAGCAGTTGTGGGGCTGAGTCCACAACAGTGAGCGTGCTGTGTGGACTTAGAGTTGTCTTGGCTTCTAGTAGGGCAAACACATCTCTAAAGTTCCTGGAGAAAGCATGGGGAAAATGAAGAGGCTGAAAAAAATCCATAGGAACTAAATGACCAGTTGTATAAACTAGCATTAGGAAAACTGAGAAAGATGTCCACCTTTTATCTTTCTTCTTTTTAGAGCTTTGGTACTTGCTTCTAGGCCACAGAGACACCTATGTCAGATGAGATCCATCCCATGATATATATTTTTTCCTTCTCTTTGAGGTCCATTTGATTTCTGTTGCAGTTAAAGATCTTGCTCATAATCTTAAGGGAACGCGGTCCGGATTAAATTTCTAATAAGCACATTGTTACCATGAGCCAAATTGTCCAGCGTCTAGGAATGTGGAATAATCATAATTACTACTGCTGCTTAGGACTGGGAGAGAAAGCTTGGAGGTAGAGTAGAAGGAACATATATAAGGCAAAGCGAGTGAATTGAAATTTCTACCCTGGAACCTCATAATAAAATATTCTTTATGCTAAATTAATCCATATTATAAAAGGCTTGATCAAGACTTTCAGCTTCCTATAATGTCTGGGCTGACCTCCCCAAAATTCATTTGTCATTTAAAGTGAGAACAAGAACAGCTTTTCAAGGAACTAGACAACAAACTAAGTCATAACACTGTTCACATCACCTCCAGACGAGAAAAGGAACGAAGTAAAAGTAATACCTTTTACTCTTAATTGAAAAATCTTGATATTTTTCATGTCAATGTGATTTTTGATTTTTTTTTTTTGATTGTATAGACATTCCAAATTACAGTGGTTTCATACACAGAAGAAGAGTATTATTTAAGAGAGTGTAAATCATTGCCTTTTGCATAGAGGTTTTTTTTTTTTCAGGTTTGACAGTAAATTAGGGTCAATAGGGATGTTTGCCTTCAGCTCACTCTATAAAGCAGCATTTGCCTCAACAAGTTCATCAGGCATTGTCTGTCGATTCATTATTTCAGGCAGATAATGGAAGCAACGCCACAAGAAAACAAACATATATAGAAGGTGCATGGTAATTTTGGTAGGAATTGCAGAATAGGCAAGGTAAAATAGAAAGCAAAATTGGAAATAAAACATGGAAATCACCAAAGCTGAAGCCAGGAATATCGAAAAGAGTAAGCACATACTGTTCACATGGTAATGTAATGTATCCAACCATGAGAGTGGTTAACATCTGCAGTCACATGAGGAATAGATGTTGCTGTAGAGCTTCTATTTGTGATGCTGATTTTTATTCCATTGTGCCTTTATGGTGTTTGATAGGGAACGCAAATGAAAGGAAAATAAAGATGAGGTTTCCTCAGGAAGTGGCTTTTTTCTTTCTCTCTTGTGGAGGTTTCCTCCCACCCCCTGTTTTGATACTGTTTACAATGAAGCTTTGCTATTTGTGATTGAGGGAGAAAAAAAATTAGTGAGTCAGAAACAGTGGAAATGCTGAGGGTGTTTTGGTTGGAGGCTGTATTGTCCTTTTAAAAGGAATGTGAGAAGGGAAACCTCACTGAGTCAATGGCAAAATTATCACTGACTGCATGAGGATAAGGATAGCACCTTATAGCTGTGAACAAAGAGTTGTGGAAAGGGAACAGACAAGAGAGTCAGAGATCTTATGTGTCCAGAAGGGATGAAAGGCTATAAGAGATAGAAATGACCTTCAGAGAGTCAGTGTTTATTTCTAATGAGATGAGTAAGTAGGAAGCATTTGAGACACCACACATTTTCTATGCTTTTCAGATTGAAAATCTATCATCAGAACATATTACTGTTTTCTCCTTAAGTGAATAGGGCTTAAAAAAAATACTGAACAAGGAATCAACTGATAAAACAAGCAAGAAAGACTGAACTTTTTTAGTTCCATTTTTGTTTTTGCAACCCTCATCCAGCAGACAGGCAGTGGTAAAGCTAGACATGGCAAATATAATTGTAAGACCTATTTTCTTCAGCCTTTAGCTCAAACTGATCTTCCTCAAAATAGCAAAAAAATGTTTACTTACCAAGACTTGATAAAGATGTGGAATGAGTGACATTAATTATATTCACTGTTGTTATCAGTAGCTTCAAGAATCAGGTCTTCCTGGGTGAGTGACAGGCCGGCTAGTTTAGGATTACCTGGTAACAAATCAGAATTTCTGTTTTTACAAAACTTCTGGAGATTCCTTATTGGAAATATTCCAAAATATCTAAAAGTAAGCACAAATGATCCAGAGAGCTCCGCACCTCACTTTCTCAGGGTTTTCAAGTACAGATTATGAAGGTTTGCTGGTTTACGGGAGTTTTCTCTTGTCACTTGTTGCCATTGATTTTCTAAATTGATGGTCTTACAAAAGAAATTCCTTTCTAGAAGGACATTCAGAACAGTCACTGAAATTCAGTTATATTCCTTTTGCCTTTTTTAAATGGTAAAAATCTACTTAGCATATGTGCAGACTAAGAGTTTCTTCTATTTAGTCAAAGTGTGTGGCTTGTTTTTTCTGTATTAATCAGTATTTTTAGATTATGCTACAGTGTAATAGAATCATAGAATGGTTTGGGTTGGAAGGGACTTTAAAGATCATCGAGTTCCAACCCCCCTGCCATGGGCAGGGACACCTCCCACTAGACCAGGTAAATCCTCATACTAATACTCATACAAATACTCAATGTCATACTATTGAATACTTCCTCTTGAGCTTTTGCATACACTTTAGTCTTTTATCTAATTTTGATTTGTTCTTCATTCTTTCTGAACCTATGCAAAATAGAGGGCTTCATGGGGAATAATTATGTTTCATTGAAATTTGTTTCTCACAAAATTGTTTATTTTTGTACACAGTTTAAGACACTGCCCTTTCCAGTCAAAAAGAGTGCATTTATGGCTTCTGCACTGCACGATATACAACCAAACTAAAAATGATATACTATTCTTATTTACTACATTAAAAGCCAATCTACACTGATACAGTTAATTTCTCAGTTTTAAAGTTATATCTTTGTGTTTTCTTAAGAAAACACAGAAATGTTTCAGAAAACATGGCATACAGCAGCACTGACTGTGTTTCTTGGAGGCTACAAATAAGTAGCTTGTGAATCCATAGCAACAAGTTTTACTTCCCAGTGTTTATTAATACCTATACTATTTGCCCCTGATGTAGGGCCAAGGAAAAACAACTATAACTTAAGTGCACCAACCCCCTGAGCTACTGAGCCATTTTACCTTTGCTTCTCTAAACAAAAGACTATAAAGCACAAAAAAGTAATTTAAGGATTTTCTGCATTATATTGCCATTTTGAACTCTTATAACCACTGAAAGCTGTACTAACTCTCAAATAAAAAAATTCAGCAATATTTTCTTTTTTTTGTATTTTTCATCATAAAAAGACAGGATCAAGAATGTATAAACTTTTACATTACATTGTCTCTAAGAACAATCAGTAAAAAGTATTAAAAAGTTTCTTCAAAGTTGCACAAAACCTTGTTTTAATAAGTAAAATTGTAGCAAGTCAAACACTGTGGATGTTTCAGAAAAATGTGCTGATCAGAGAACCTATCAAGAAAGGATTTACCTAAATGCTCTTCTCTCAAGATGAGGAGTAAATGACTCCTTTGTAGGATGGCTATTTAAAAAAAGTTATGACACTTCATATATAATGATGATGAGCTGTTAGAAAACCTCATGCTCACTATAAAGTTTGGATAAACATTTAGTCCTTAAGTTAGTCATTCATGTTATGTTACCTGTTTGAGACAGGAATATACAGGAAGAGTTCATGTTCGGTTTATAATTGCTTCTGTAAAATGTATGCCGCTGCATCTGCATTGTAAGTTTAGAACCATTTTCCTCCTGTTTCTGAGCTATGTGGAAATGCATGTGAGGTGGAAGAGTTGCTGTGAGCTGCCCAATGGGTGCACCCAAAGCTCTGGATCTGACCCTGTTACTTGAGTCAGGCCATTGTGTAACCACTGTCATTGTTTTATTGAACACTGTAGGACAAAAGTAGACGTAAGGCTGTCAAAATGTACAGGCTATGCATGTCTAAACCTGAACTTGTGTAGTTTGTGAACTATCTTTGTGGAGCAGAAAGTCTAATTGAAAAAAATTTTTTTCTTTTTTCCTAGATGGAATGGTTAAATTATTCTTAAACATTCTGGGAACAGAATGGGGGGTGTGTGGTAAGGTGGGATCTATAACAAAAAGTGGATACAACTGTCTTAGGATGTGGACTAAGTACCAGTGATGCTGTTAGATGAACATTTTTTACAAAAACAACAAATGACTTCTAAAAATATGAAGAGGTAATACTGGGGGAGAATGTCTCTGTTATTGCTGTGGAACAGAGGGCAGGATTCCTCCTGGAAGTCTGTCTTTCTCCAAATATACTTTAACATCACTTGGAAGTTTTTCACTCTCTTATTTACTGTTCTGTCCATTCTCCTTTTTCTTGTCGTAATAATTTATAAATTAGGAGGAAAATCTTAATGTGTATGCCCACAACAATGTGGTATCTTAGCCTGTCAGTTTCCTACATGTCAAGCTCCTCTCAGGTGGATCATTCCTGATTGCTACTTTGGACATTTTTCTAAAAGTAATTGGATTCTAAATAGGTCGTGGACTTGCCCACTGTTATAGAACAAAACCTAAGCTCACTGTCTACAAGCAGCTTAAGAAATGAATGTTAATTTATTTTCCTGACGTAGGTTTACATTATTGCTGTACTAGTTTTGTGTTATTTTTGTGCTCAAGGAAAAATTATCTTTTAGTCAATCTTTGCGGATTGTCTGATAAGGCATGAGTTTGTGCCGCAGCCTTTTCCAGTTAGTACAAAGGTAATAGCATGGCCTTTTAATGTCTCATTGGTTTCCTGTTTTCATGCAATTTGTAGGTACAGTGCTTCTGGCAAAGTTGATTGAACTGGCTAATAAGTTCAGAAATAGTCGACAGGTAAGCATTCAGTGTGACTAGGTAGATCTCACTTCCATCACAAAGGGACTGAAGTACGGACTTTGGACAAGCTACAGGAAACTAGGAAATATTGAGAATATATCAATTCATCTCAAGGCAGTTATTTTCTTACTGCAAAGTTTTCAGAATAATAGTTTTATTACACTATGCTATACAGTATTACTAGGTCAGAATCCTACAAACAGTGGCACAGAAGAAACTTCACTGACATAAATATTCTCAGTTAGTTTAATAGAACAATGTAGGTGCACGTATGTTTGAAACTTATGAAGTTTGTCTTTTATTAATACCTTCATGTACTAGAGGTAATTTAAAACAAAAATCTGACAAAACTTTCGTATGTTAACAATAGTTAGGAATATATTTAGTTAATTCATATGAAAATTAACTTTTTCTTCTTGAGCTTTTCATTAACTGGTACATCTGGTTTGTATCTGTCAAGTGAATTTCTTCTGGAGAGTAGCTTTTACATAGCTTTAAGAAATATTCTGGAAGCATCTGAAGAATTGTATTTTATTTAACTTTTTTAACTTCTCTCAAATACATTAAGAACCAAATAATTTCAAAAAGAGGTTTAGTTTTCTAAGCATTCCCTTCTTTCCTCTTTCCTGTTACTCCTTCACTAGAGGAGAGAAAAATTATAACAACTAAACAAATAAACAAGCACTCCAATATAACTAACTACCTAAAGACATATGGGAAGAAAGATTCACTACAATTTGTTTTGTTATGTTTGATGTAAAAATATTAGAAAGATTACAGAACATTTCTAATGTGAGAATGAAGCTCTGCATCCTGAATTGGGAAGACCCTCCCTTCTTCAATCTGGTTCAAAGGCAAAACATACTCTGTTAGGAGAAACTCTGATATATGCTAATACACTGGAATATGCCTGAGAGAAAATCAAGCAATAGAAAGACATCTGAATTCCTGTCTTCTGAAAGGCCTGGCTCTTCAATTTCCATTAATGCTGAGATGAACTCTAGTGTCCTATCTTCCTGACCTAATGGAATTTCAATACAGCACATTAGCTGGCTATGCTTTTTCTTTTTTTCTTTTTTTTTTTTTCTTTCCCTAGAGCACCAAATTTAGTTCATAACCCCTCCTCTGAGCTCATTTCTTGTTTATGTCTTTATTCCACTTCCAGGTGCATTTCCATACTCTCTGTTATAGGGAGAAGTATGACTTCTGTTTTCGAACTGTGAAGACTAGAATAAAGAATAACAATGGTGCTTTAACTTCTCCTGACATCTTAGGAACCAGTTTTAAAGGGAGAAAATACTATGAAAGGCAGATAAGAAACACAGTTTTCTTCCAGTGGGGAAGGATTTGCAAATTTAGCCTCCAGACCCACTGTGAGTGAGTGCAAATCTCTACTTCATGAACATATTGAGACCAGGTGTGAGTCTGATCCTTCCTCTCTTGTGGGTCATACAAGTTTCTATTCACTGTTTGAACTTGCACAATGGTTGTCATCAAACTATTACTTCTCATTATTTCAGAGACCAGTCATTATCCAGACTGAAAAACTTCAGATTTGTAGCTTGCCCAGCAATATAGCTAAGTGATAACATTGCTGCCATATAACACTAGTAAAATTTATGTGGCTGTTCTCAGATAACAATAAATAGCAACCTCTTTGTAGTGGCCTGTGCTCTACTTGATGTGGAGTTTCCAATTTCCTCTTTAAAAACAACAGTAGGGCTTTCAGGTACTTCTGAAGGAGTTGTGTTAGGCATAGGGTGGGTTTTAGAGACATCAATATAATAGAAAACAAATTCATTAACATAACATACATTTTTGTTTGTTTGTTTGTTTGTTTTAATTTTTTTCCAAAGAAAGTGAAGTAGCTTCTCTGACCACATGCTTTTCCCTGGAACATCACAGAAGTAATTAATTAAAATACCGTGGGGGAAATTTTGGATACCTTTTTGTGCTGTTCTAGAGCAAAGCCCCAAGACCTTCCTTCCCCATCCCACTTCAGGACCTCGGTCAGGATTTAACATTTGTGGTTTTGCTAGAACTTCTTTTATTAGACCTTCTGTATAGTAATTTAACAATATTAGATTAACATAGCCTACAGCTAGGAGGAATGATTATCCTTATGCACTGTAACATAGCATAGGTACACGATGGATTCATGATGAATTTCACTGAAATGAGAGCTTTAGAATGAAATGACACTGTAATTTAAATACAAGGTAGAAATCAACACAGTGCATCATGCAGTGTGTAAATAAAGCTTCTCAGTTTTTTCAAAATTACCTTCCTTCTTCCTAGGTCTCCCCAGTAGATGTCTGAAGCTGATAAATGCAAGGAACACATGAACAATATTCTTGGTATTCCTATTTGGAATAGGCTGTTCCATAACTGACAGTGTTTTCCCACTTTCCAAGAATACTTTTTAAAAAACAGAGTGGAGGTGGGTTGTCTTTCAGAGCAGTAGACAGATTTAAAGAAAGGAAATATACTTTACCTTGAAAGAAAGAGCTTTGACAACATAAGAACAAACTGTTGACTGCTCTAGTACATTTATTATAAACTCTTGATAATTTTGCTTAGTGTTTTAAACCTCTGACTTTCAGAACATTTTTGTTAGCAAAATTCCTTAACCAAATGTCAATAAACTCTTGCTTTTTGGACAATATGTTCTTGATACTGTTCTGAAGGAAAGCTTGTTAACTCTCCTTGTTAACTCTCATCAAGAAATTTTTTGAAGTAAGGTTATGTTTGTGAGAAGGAGTTTGCTATTACTGCACAATCTTCCTCTGTCTAGGTTTTTGTTCTGTTTAAAACTGACGTTAGATAGACTTTTCTGTCAAAAGTACATATCAGTCCTTTGTTCTTCATAACAAGTAATTTCATGGTCTTATATTTAGAAATAGCCACCACAATAGCTCACAGCTTCTGAGGTCTTAAAGCATTTGTTCCATTTCAAATTGTTTACAGTTGTATCTCACAGCTGTTAAAAAGTCACAGTAGTTTTATTGAATGGAAATATCTTGTCAGCTCAGAGAGTCTAACAGCTAAAGAGACTTAATGAAATTTTTTTTAGCCTTTAGATTCTTAAACACCACCAAGTATTTACCAAGGACACCTATTGCTTTCTCCTATCACTTGGGATAGTCACTTAGAAGCAATCAGTATGTCGAGTGGAACAGGCTGTAACAAGCCAAGGTGCAGATATGTGCTGCAGATCAGTTTTAAGGTCAGGTTCAGTGGCAACAAACACTGTGAGATTCAGTGCACAGCAGATTATCTTCTGATTCTGAAGAGGTCTTTCTTGTGTTTTTCTTGTCATCGATTTGGGGTTTTGTGACTGAAAACGGCAATTTGAGAATTTTGCTATACAGAATAGCAAAACTTTTGCCACTTGAGCGCTAATTTCATAGGTACAGGCTGTTGTAAAATTTTAGCTATTTAAACAATGGGGAAAAAATTAAGCGTCTCTTTGGTTTCTGATTCTCATAGAAGAGAATCTGGGACTGAACCTGATATCTCCAAATGATATGCATTTCATTGCATGTTTCTGTTTTGCAGCTTCTCTGGAGGATTCAGAATCCTGGTGTAGGAAAGCAGAGGTTGTATATTGTGTCAGCTGAGTCAATAACTGAATTATCAGGCACAGCAGATAGCACAAGGCATGGCAAATAGACATGGCCCTTACTTCAGAGTCTCTCATCCCAGTAAAGCCTGTTTCAAAATTTCCATTCCTTTTGAAAGGGCATCAGTTTTTGTTATCCTCTGTGATAATTATCTTCTCTTTCAAGTATAAGTAAGTATATATAAGTAAGAGAGAAAGCTTCAAAATGAGGCTAGAACTGTGAGAAGCAGGTAAATTCCAGATAACATTTGGATCTCATTTACATAAGAAATAAAATATTGTGAAGAGACAGATTGAAAAAATAATCTGTCACATAACCAGAGGCTGAAATGCTTGAAGGGAATAAAGGAGTACCATGTTTTGAGCTAGCTAACTTTCTCTCTCTCCAATGGCAATTTGCTCTGATACTGCACTCAGATTTTGTGGAGCAAACATGTTCCTCTGTAAGTGTTATGTGTTCAAGAGATTCAGTAGAATTGTTTCATTGTCTATGGAAATAATTATGGTTTTTGACCTGAGCCATGTCAGGCACAGCGTGCTCTGCACTCTCAGTAGACTCAGCACCTTGCAGTATAAGGCTCTTTAATGATATGCCTTTGTATCTTGGCATAACTTCTTACTAAATGTGACCAGTCACAGTTGTCAGCCAGTCAGCGCGCTCTCACCACAAGGACTAAACACTGGAAATTTCTGCTTTAAAACCATGTGGTTCCTAATGCTTCAGCTAAAGGATAATTTCAATAGCATTTAGGGTGAGAGCTCCCTGCTATTCCATAGTATTTTGCTTGTGAGCTGATCTAGAATATACCATATAGACAACAAACCCTGACATTTATAGACCAGTTCCTGTCCTTTCAGAAGGCTACATTTTACCATTTCAGTATGTCATATCCAGTAATTATATTTACTACTTGTAATTAAAGCAATTGTACTTGAACAAATAGAAGTACCATTATCATGTTTCTCCTTGAATTTACAGTTTCAAAATTACAGCGATACTTTTCTAATAAAAATGTTAACTCATTCTAAAGTTGTCCCATAAACTAAGAATATTTAATTATTTCCTTAGATCTTCCTCTTTTAGAATAAAACCTTTTTAAAAAGTTCAGATTTGTAAAATGTCAAATGACTAGCTCCTAGTTGGTGACTAACGTTTACATTTTCTCTCTGCACTATTGTCTTTGTGTCACTTAGTGGATCTTCTAGTATAAGTAATGTGGATCAAATAGCTTTCTGGACTTTATTTGCTTTAATAGCAGCTTATGCTGTCACTGGAGGAATTAAAAAAGTCATGATGATCAATTCGCTGAACTGTTAATAACACTAAAGTCTTCAAAATGTTCCTGTATATTTGGAATTTACATGCAGAGCTCCACTGAGCATTTGCTTAGAGCCATTCATGCTCCTTTGCTGAAGAGCGCACACACTAACTGCTTGAGACAAACTTTTGCTTGTTTTGAAGCTGCCTCTGTTCCCAAATAAATATTTATACTGGCAGAAACCCCATTTGTTTACCAGCCATTCACAGATTGGACTGCATTTGGAGAATTAATTGCCTTACATAAAGATGCAGTTTATTCTTTGACAGCATGTTTCTGCATTGCCCCTCTAGATGGCATTTCTACAAGCAATTCCAGATGGAAACATGCAAGATATTTCTGTATTCCTCAATACCTTTAAAAATAGATGCTTCTGCACGATTCACAGGAATCTCTATGTGCATCTCTGAGTTGACCTGCGCTATAAATGCTTTATAAATAAAGTATGCTGAACCAGTAGATACACTTTCCCCTCCCTTCAATATCTTACCGATTTGCCTTTTTTTTTTTTTTCATTATCAGAGACGTTAAAAGAAAATGTAGAATTAGACAACTTTTAGATAAGAATATCTTATGGGGCTTCCTAGGGTTGTTTTTTTCATGTTTACATGAAACTTGTAATCAGAAGACATTCATGAATCAACCTTCAGCTGACAAACTTCAAATCTCAGTGTAATGTACCTGAAGATTTGACTCTGTGGTTTAAGGTAAAACATCCTCTTAGATACAGAAGCATGACTTGTTCAAACCCGCAGAAGCTGGAGCATGGAAATGAAATCTTTCTCATGGTGTGGAACAATAGAGAAATGCTCCAGCCGTTACTGTAGCCCACAGGCTACAGGAGATGAGGAGTCCTATTCCTGTTCCTCTCCCATGCACTCTGTACTACTAGATAGAAAATACAAGAAGTCACCCCTCTATGGCTTATCTTGTGGTTGGATTGAGTAAAATAATTTTGATGCATTTCACGCCTAGATTCTAAACACACTGTAAAATCTCTGGCTTTCTCAAGCAAAGGGATCATCTGTTATAACATCATCATGTGTAAATGATTTCCTTAAATTTCCTGTTAAAAATAAGGTAATCAGAGAGTCAGTTTTAGCATCTATTCTCATAGCTTGTGCCCATAGGGAATTCTTTTAGATGGATATCCTGTTCCTGTCAAGGTGACACCATCTACCCTGGGTTTTTATTCTTGAAAACCTAGATAACCTTTTGTGTTTTTCCTAAATAGTTACTCAACAAAAGAGGCTGTTACTTATCAAAATGTTTCATGCCTCTAAAATACCACAGTGTTCTAGAGAGCTTTTAATGGACAGTGTCATAAAATGTGGAGTCTTTTCTCATTGGAAGATAACAGTCCAAATTAAAAGATTGCCCAATAAGGCTGTAATCTGCTGGCTGTGTTCAACTTCTCTGCTGGAACAAAGGAAATATGAAAGAGCATCTGTTATAATATGAGCTGAACTCCTCCTTGGTTTAGCAGCCATGTAGTTAATGGAGTTACAGATGCATCAATGCTTCTCAACTGACCCAAGCTGAGAAACACAGAGTTAAAACTCATAGTGTGGGCTTCAGTCAACCTTGAATTGTGACATTTTATGAAAAAGTGATGTAAAATACAATCTGTATCATTCAGCAAAGCTGAATGAAAGAGAAGCATATTAATGGGTTATGAGAAGAATATGAGCATTCTTGGATTGCTTTTATAGTACTAATATTGCAGTCGTCAAAGTCTTCTCTTTTGACTTGTTTGAGGCTAAAGGACCCTTAGCAGGCTAGCCGAGGAAGTTGGCAGAGGGTGACTCATTCCTCCAGTAAAGCTTTCAGTGTAGGGACTTTTTGTTGTATGAGACCAGACCATGACATAAGAAGACTTAAGCTATTTCCATTTAATTATTACCTATAGAGACTGCTGGGAGTAGGAGGGATCAGGGGTCTGCATGTCAGACCTGGTCTATTTCTGCAATAAAGGAAACACGTTTCCTAAGAATCAACAACAAGCAGCAAATTGCTTTATAAAATAGCAAGAGAGGAAAGGAAGATGTTATGTCATACTGGATTTTTCTGAACAGAATTGCTTTCTTAGGTGTCTTTGGATTTACCAGTGGGGGAAGAAAATTTTTGGAAAACAGACAATGCTAATGTTAAGTTATGAATCATTTAATTAGTCTACTGTGAGGGCTGGTTTGTCCTAAATAACCAGGCAATAGTTTTTGACACAGTCCTGGGACTTCTTCTGTGATTACTCTCTAGAGTTTACAAAGTAATTTAATTATATTCTATAAATCTTTTTCTAAAATCAAATATCTAGTAAAACAACCAAATAACTTAGAAAGGATGTGATAGGTTTTAAATTTTGGTTTGGTATTGTTTATTTTTTGCGGGGTGGGGTGGTTGTTATTTTTTTCTCCAGAAAGAGTTACTGTTATAATTATTCACAAATTTTAATGAAAGTTTGGCATTTGATTCCTGAGCACTTTCCACTTTTAGGAATATTTTTATTTGCAAATGCAGAATTCCAGCATTACATAGATGGTATAATTTTGTCTACTGAAGTTTGAGTATTTTTTTTTTTTTGTCTGAATGGCTACTTCATTTTGAATATGAAGTGTTTGTGAGAAAACTAGGCATTTTTCACAGTCCCAGATATCACAAAGATTTAAGAGGTGATGCTAGTTTTGTAAACATCCACTGCTTTATGTATACTTTGCTTTGCCCCATGCCCTGCCATAAAAGAAAGATACATGCAGTGTTACTTCCAAAGGAAGAAATATTTTTCCTTTATCTTTCCAAGCCTGTAAAAGTAACCCCAGAGATATTTTAAAGAAGATTATAGTATGTCCCACTGCAGACTTCAAATGCAGTTAACAGATGGCGTGCTATCTGTTACAGTGGAATTGGCTGTACGTGCTACAGCATTTGAGCTTCATGCAAGTGGATCACTTTCATGGACAGAGTAGGTAGTGAAGGGTAGCTCTGTGAATATACTCAGATCTGTGGAATAACTTACGAGAGGTGTAAGAGAAAGAATAACATCAGAGCAAAATCACACCTGCTATTTTTTCACTGTGGCAAATATTAGAGATTAAGAGGCAAAAATGAAAGCCCTTATTAAGGAAAGTCTTCCTCTGCGTCCTCAATATTTACACACCAAAGCTGAAGATGTTGTAATTTTTTCTTTTGATACTTAAAGCAGAAAGTGGGGAGTGTGATAAATCCTGTTTAGTTCATTACCTCTAACTGCTAATGATGTTGACTTAAAATGGGTATCTATCGGGTATTCACTTCAAGGCAGAAAGAATAGAGATAAGCGAGTAGTGCACAGTTAATAATCCTTTTTGAGCAAGTTGGTGCTTAGTATCCAGAAATTTTTATTTAAGAATTTCAGTGTTGCTCAATGTGTTTCACCCCAGAGCCTGAGCAATAACCTGCCAGGAATGATAGATTGTGGGATAAAAAAAAACCAAACAAGTAAGGAAATCTAAACCAGTGAATGAACTGGATCTTTAATAGGCACAGACTTCTATTCTCAGGCTGCTTTCAGCAGGATTTAAGGGTTATTTGGAGCTAGCTATCACTTTGTCATGTACCAAGAACAGTCAAAAGGACAATTCTTGCTTTCTCGTCAATGCAACTTGAAATTTCAGCTATCATTTGTGTGCTTGGTTGTTTACCAACATTGTGAAAATACCACTCACATCCTCCTCCCCCTCCTGAGCCAACATTCCTGATACGCTCTTTATAGCCCAAATGCCTCGACTGAATCCCAGGCAATCTGAAACCAACCGAAAAACTTACGTTCATTGCAGGGGGATTTGGATCAGGCCCAGCAACAAGAACATTGTAAATTAGGAATGATGTGGAAAAGTGGGTGTCATGGCAAAAATATGTGCGTGGGCGCTTGTGTAAAACCTGTACACAATATGCTTATGCTGTGCTTTTCCAACTGTTATTTCTTTTTAGCTGGTTATTTAAAAAGAATGCTATTAGAATCTTTAATATGAATTTGATTCCTATTTTCATAAAAAAATAAACAGAGACAATCTGCATGAAGGTATTTTTCTCTTATTCTGCAAAAGCAGGCAGAATTTGAAGGCAGGGAACAATTTGATTGAAGTACTTGAGAAAGACACAGGAATATAATCTTCCTTTTGAGAGAAAGACTAACGTGCAGAACTGAGCTGTACCATTTGAAAAGGATTCACACTAAATTGTCCAATGAATGCCATATGTAATTAGTGCACACAGGCCGAGTGATTGTTTACACAATAAATGATGCTTTGGCCAAACAAATCTCTTTTCGTGTCGCCAATATACTTCGCTGGCTGCGTTTTTCCGGCTTCATCCTAAACTCCCCCTCCCCTGTACCTCTTGTTTTCTTTTTTTCTGTAAGGACTTCCAAACGCCTCCATGTGTGCTGACAGCAGCAGGCATTCATTACTGGGAGACTCGCTGTCGAGACAATGAAACTATGCAGGGCAGGATGGCGTTGTCACTATCTCCTTCAGAGTCTGCCTTCAACATGGGAAAAGTTGTCTAAAGCTGCCTCTACCCTGGCTTCCCTCAGGTTGTTGTGACCTTTTGTTTTTGTGCAACTGGAGCTTCATTAGTTTGTTGCCGCATGCACAATTTCCAACGGCTGCTTTGAAGACATGTTAATTATAGTAATAATTTCCAACTCATTTACCAGTCATTGCCTATTTTCTTGCAGGGCAAAAGTGGAAATAAGATCTTGCCCAAACCACTCCTCATTGAACAGTAATGCCTTAAGTCAAATCTCTATCTGGATTTTTTTTTCTCCAGTAAATTTTGCCAGAAGCCGTCGTTTTTCCGAGGTCTGTGCAAGTAACTGCATAATGCAAACACTAATACTCTAGATCATTTCACACGTTAGTAATAGGGGAAGCATTTAGCCATCAGAGGAAGAAAAAAAAAATCTATTAGAACACTTCATTTACTGAAAGCTAAATAAGCTGTTATTCTGTGCAAGTTTGCAGTTACAGTGCTTTTCCTTTAAGCTTGTGAACAAGCCTTTGGGCTGCGCTGCTTATTTGATCATCATAACCATCAGTAGCTTCACTGTAGAAACTCCAACAAGAACTCCCTGTTTTGGGGCTTGATTCTGCGAGGAACTGAGTACCACCTGGAAAGTATTTTATGTCCACAGTTTCTGGCAAAGGCAGTTCCAACTGGCCTAGGCCTTTGGCCAGGATTTATCAAGAGAAATATAGGTATCTTTTCAAGAGGAGCCAAAGACAGTCATGTGTGAACGTAATTGGTAAATGCACACTGCTGTCCATTTGCACATGCAAATTTGCTTATGTAAATAGTCTTGCATGCGTATTCATTATTTTATGGACTCGGTACCTGCTTGAATTTAGCGCTCAGCATTATTAGTTTCTCTGAATCTTGCATTTTGACTACATGCAACCAGAAGATCTTGGTTTTGGTGTTGTATTTCATGAAGCACACTCATTGAAGCTTGTTTGAATCCTACTCGGTTGTGCAATGGGAAAAGGAGAAATCCCCTTCTCCCAGCTGATCTATGGGAAAGGAAAGTAAGCACACGTCATCGGCCGTTCCCTCCTGCTGTTGTACATGACTGCAAATGGAAAGTCTAACTATGTATTTCCTGTGGTCTTTTTGCAGACTCTTTTTTCCTGAACTCTTTTGCAGATGATTGATATCTCAAGCTGCAGAACAGCTGACCTTCAATGTTAGCTGCTGGTGCGCAGTGATTTACTTGAAAAGATGAATGCAGTGCGGTACCAGCTCTTGAGTCATTTTGCTCATATTTTATGCTCGCTTTGTTTCCTGCACTCGCTGGAATAGGAACAGTCATGTTAACGATGTGGTGGCAAGTTAGTCATAGGGTGGTATTTAAAGCTTTACCACCAAAGCTGACCACACTGGGAGTGATACTAATGATGGCAAGCCTGTTGCTGGGAGCTGAGGAGATTCCTTCTTCATCTAAGATGGTGCTACAGTGCCTTGTGTTGGGTGCTTGGGTAATTTCAGTTTGAGAAAGGTCATTGTCTTTGATAAGCACAAGTACTCTGAATGTTGGTGGAGGGAGAGGAGCCATGGCTTTGGAGTGCCTCCAGCAGGAGCCCACTGCAACCATGACTTTGACATTGTGCAGGCCCCGCACTTAGTAAAGTACAACGTTTATTTAGGCACTCTCTCAAACGAAAGGGAAATGCTCAGTGAGGCAGATCGTATATTACACATTTCAGTGACAGCTCATTCGTCACAGATCTAATAATTGAGCAAATGGTACAGCTTTCTTTAGAAATGGAGGTTGTTTTAGTAATTTTTAAAAATAATTTATTTCCACTAGTGCACGAATGAATCCCCATTTTAGAGCTTTGCTCCAGAGAAGCATCCAGAAGTCTGATTATCTCATTACGTGCCTGAATACTCTTTTTTTAAAAAAAAATTAAAAGCAGAACCGACACTGAATAAAGAAATCTCTAACACTCCCTAGTTTAGCAATGCCAGAAGTTTTGCAAATACTGTAATCTTCATTGAGTTTTAGAAGTTTTCTGCTTTTTGATAGTGAGGAAGGGCAGCAGAGGGCTTTAGTAACAGTTATTGAAAGCCAGCATTGATTTATATCTAGAATTTTAGAAGAGGATTATAACCATTTTTTATTTTTATTTGAATGGTGGGCTAGAGTAGTTGTTTCTGAACAGAGGGACAAACACATGAAAAACAAGTTTTAAAAGGATAATATCTTGTCTCGAGTAAAAATTATTATGAATTCTCTGATTTTATAAAGTTTGTAAGCTTTTATAAAATTGTTTACTGTAGCAAATTTCTTGTCATTTCAAGAATGATTTTAGGTTTGATTTCTTTCTGTGTTTTTTTTTTGGAACCTGAAATCTAGGAGAGAATCCAGATCTTTCTTTTCCATACCTTTGAGTTAACATTAGCATGGAGTGAGTGATGAGACAGCTGGACCACAGTGGGTGCGAGGTGAAGATTGCTTTTGGTGAATTGCAGATCAGACTTGCCCAGACACCAACTTCTGTGGCTGATGCTGGTGGCATTTGCTCAGGCATAGACTACTGCACAAAGTGGGACCTCTGCGGGCACCTCAGTGCAGAGTTGGTGGAGACATTTTTTGAAGAGTTGGAAGGAGGACGTTTGCAGGAGTGGGAGAGAAGGTTGTGTTTGCACATGGGTGGTCGAGTGCCCACTATCTCTGTGGCTGCACAGGAGAATGAACAGGAATGCACTAGCTAGTTTCTGTCAGACCAGTTTTAAAAACCTGTTATTTCAAATTTTAGTCATATATCTAGATATATATTGTAGGGAGAGAGATGAGAAAGATTGTTCTTTATCTAGCATAACTCGACGAGGATATGTTTGCAGATCTGATCCAAGGCATGTATAGGAATATACTCCTTTCTTTGTTATCAGGAAGAAATTTTCAGTGTTTTCTTTGTAATTCACTCATGTTAAATCACATCATAAGTGCATAGCTATTTGGATTCTTAAGAGGCAGTATGCTGTCAATTGTTTTAGAGTGTTGTCCCTGGGAATCACAAATGGGGTGCTTGTTGCCTCATTTCTCCAAAGAATAGAGATGCAGGCCTGGGCAGAACATTAAATTCATATTTCTTTTTCTCTGTGTAAAAAAGATGAGTGCTTTATGTTCCTTCCGTATAGAGCATTTTGTTGCTTAGAACGTAACAGTCTGTGTAGATGATAAAAATGTCTGTAATCACATAAATAAGTTCCCACCTGTAGTAAAATTCTGGCACAGCTATGCCAAGCTATGCAATTTGACAAGGGACTGATTTCAGTTTGCTACATAGCTAAAAAAAGAAACCAGGTGAAACAACTGAATGCTGACATTTGAGTAGGAGTAATAAATCAAACTGGTGGGTGGGGGAAAGGAATGTTCCTGTCTTCAGAAAGAAGCCTGCTTTTTTCCATGTGAGAATGAAATGCAGTTGCAAAGGGTGGCTCGTTTACACTCCATGTCATTACATATTAAAGAAAAGACTAAACACAGAAAAATACAGTAATGTCCTGTTAAATAAGCTCAGTAGTTTACCAGTGTCACAAATATAAAATTCATTAGAAGCACAAACTGGAAATATTTAACACAATAATTATCTTTTTTCTCTGCTGTGCCAGTAATCTCTACACTTGTATTCCTGTCACAGCTATCCTTTAATATCTGTGTTTGTCAGTAAGAGCTTTAATTGAAAACTGAATTGATCAGTAGTCTCAAAAGTAATTGTTAACTGGATATATCCCTAGGTCAACATTAATTTCATCCATGTTAGTTTCTGGCATGCAAGGAAGCACAGTCAGTGTGGTGAGATCTTGTCTTTGCAGGAAACTTGCACAGGTTGGGTTGAGAGTGAGGGGCAAAAAGCTGTAATAATTTTGAAGAGGCTAGCATAGCGTAAGCTTTTCATAGTGGCTAATATGGGAATTTGGGTTGTATGACACAAACTATTTGTTGTTTTTGGAAGATTTTGTTAATCAGGTTTCTGTTTGTGTCCCACCCTACTGTTTACCTATGAGGTTTTTGTTCAGTTCTTTATTATTGGGCTAAGGGTTACTCCTGTAAACATGTAACGATTCTCCAATTTTTCCTTGGGGAAGTAATTCTGTCATGGTCAGAGGAAATGGGAGATACAAACACTTTTTTTCCTGAGCAGATGAATTCTTTGTTGGGCCTACGTAGTGCACACAGATGATACCCCTTGCTGTGTTCCTCTCATAATTCCTTCCTCTCATGCGCTAGGAGCTACAGTTAAAGATGAACACTTTCCATCATCTGGTGTAATAAACGCCATCTTAAAATTTTAGGCTCTTAGCTTGAATATTCAAAACAAAAATTATGTGTCAATAGGAGTGAATAAGAAGCTATCTTTGAAAAGACAATCGAGGAAAAAAATTAGTCTAGCAACAATAAAAAATACTTTCTGATGCATAGCAGAATGTTTGAACTGAGATATGATCTTCCTTGAAATCACTGATAGCCTGATTAACATTTTCTTCACATTTCAACTCATGGGTTATTGAAATATGTCTACTGTGTGTTGAGTTTACCAAACTTTTGTGTTATTTTGGCACTATTACCCAAAGATGAGTTATTCAAGCGACTTATACAATGTGTCTCATTTGCAAACTGTATTTGCATGGTTTTGTATATGAATAATGAAGGGTTTTAATCTATGCTGCACAAAAATGTCGGTGAAATTTATTTGTCGCTATTAATTTCTTGGATTCGCCAGAGTACTCCTGTGCTAGGTGACCCAATGCACTTCAGCTGCTAGCTCACAGGAGGATTTTCAGCTTGCTGCATCTCTAATGAAAGAATTGTTGCCATTGAATCTGTATGATAGAAGATAACAGAGCTGGAAATATACCTCCTACCCTCCTTGGAAAGATCCTCCCTTTGAGTTGTGACATTTCAAGGACTGAAATGAATCATGGTGATATTAAGTCATGGTTTTTTTTGCTCAGAGATGAATGTATGTAAGACTTCAGTGTGTAGATGGACTCTCTCTCTATATATATAAACTTGTGGAAGAGTCAAGTGACAAATGGGTTTCAAGGTTACTTGAAAGTATAACTGAATGCCATGAGTTAGAATTGCAGTTTGATGTTACATCCACCTGGTGCTCCAAGGGACTCCTGAAATTAAAATTTAGGCTATGTCCCTCCATGTTTCACTGGTGTGTGCACTGTGGTTCATAGGCTGATGACAATATATAATGTGATCTTTTAAAATGAATTTTAATGAGTTATGTGGATCTTACATGGATAATAGTTATTGTCATTACAGAAATGAAAAAAACGGAAAGAGAAAAGGTCTGTTTTACAGAAGACCACCAATCTGATCTCCCAGAAATAACATATGAATATTAGCAATATTTGCAGTATAATAACACTTCTCTGATGAGTAACAGATGAGATGGTGTAGTGTTGCAACTGTAGTGAAAGCGGTTTCAGTGGCACTCATTGTTTGACACTAATGAGTGTAGATCCTCTGAGTTGGACTACTTCACCAGATTTTCACCTAAGAGAAGGCTCGCAGGACTCCCCAGACCTGTTCTGGGTTCTTGTTCTGAAACTGGTCTGGATCTGATAGAGACCTAGAATTTGCTAACGTGCATGGAAAGCCATAACAAAAGATGGTGATTGATGTCTTCTGTTCCATAACAAGATCTTCCACTGAGCATTTTAAAGAAACTTATTGTTCTGCACCTTCTTTAAATTCTATTAAAAGAGCACTGTAATTTGGTAATGCCTAAGTTAATGTACAGACGACATAGGTAGAAATAATTGACACTGAAGATGCTTAATATTTGTAATAGCTTATCTTCACATGCTTATAATAGAGCCATATTTTAGTAATTTCAGTTATTATTTTCTATGTGGGATATCTGCCTCAGCCTAAATTGTTCTGGAAAACGTTCAGCAAGACTGGTGCAGCCATTGCTAAGAAAGCATGAGGAGATGAGGTTAGTGTACTTAGGTTTAAAGATGTATAGCTAATGTATTGAAAAATTCTAGTAACTTCATGCTTTTTAGGGGGTGAGGGGCAGTCAGAATTTGCTGGTTGTTAATACCTCTTGCCATTCTATGAGAAAGCTATTGAGTTTTGTTCAAACTATAAGCCTCTAAAAATCTCACATAGGTACATATCCTACTGAGATTTGATAGAATTTGGCAGCTTCATCTGAAGGATCCATTCACATTAAGCGTATTCTGGCCCCAAATTCTCCAGTCTGCTAATGGGACTGTGTGTCTGCCTCATGACCATAATTTGTATTCTAGTCCAGGGCTGTAAGGGACAATTAGGATTTTCCACTCATTTTTCTTCTTCCACAGCTGCTCAGATTCACTGTCATGCAAGTCACAAAAGATAAAAGCAGAGATTTTGCTCTGAATGGAAAAGTGTTATGCCTCAGTTAAAGACCTGTATCATAGTACCAATTGTATAGCAGATTTTACGTTGTTATGTCCTAACTTGACTGAGCATATTTATTAACATAGTTCTGCATACGCAGCTGAATTCCAGCCTGGATTACACTTGTTTACTCCTGAAATTACATGTAAAACCACCTGTGCATATAGGTTTTCCACAGTTCTTTGCACACACAAATATGTGTTGCTTAGTGGTATTTTGACTCATTGCAGCCCTTAAACAACCATGTTAAAAGTGCGTTACTGAAGTTTGTGGTAGTTATATCATTTGAAATTTTGAATTAATAGGTAAGAGCATGCCGGGAGTGTTGAAGGACAAACCTTCTCTCTGAGGTTTAAATAGTTTATATAGAGCAGTCTGGCAGTACTACGTACTCTCTACCCAAAGTCTTCTCCAACTCCCATCTAAGCCTGGGAATTGGGAACATGCTTTACTAGTTAGCTACTACTGATTTCTGTGTTTTCCAACCCCTGGTGAAGTTTTCATTTTAATTAAAGGAGTGAAGGGTTTCACAGCAAGATAAGTTTTTCATGACGTGCACATGAAGATAAGGGACAAATAGAAAGCTACAGATATTCTACAGCTAGTAGATTGTAGTAATTCTACAGATTTGCAGAATTTGTAGTAATTCTACAAATTAATTATCCTACTTTCTATGACTACTCTGCAGTGCACTGTTTAGCAATCTTCATGTAACAGCACTTCTCATCACAAGTTGGTTCCATCACAGCAGCAGACTTTCTTCTCCTTTGTAAAAAGTATTAAGCAGATTCTAAATTTCAGCTGAATACACAAGTCTAAGAAAAAAAAAAGAAAAAAAATCCTTTTGTTTTCTTTTTTAATGGCCAGCCATTAGTGATTCTGAAAATAGAATGCATTTCAAAAGTAGTTTAAGAGCTGCTTTCATCAATCTTTATTATTTATTGGTTGACTCAGATGACAGATCTGAGCTGCTTTATAGTTTGAGGTGTGGCTGATGGTTTGCGTGCCCTTCTTGACCTTGTCAAGGGCAAACATAGTTTAAAGTTGTTTATAAACTATAAATTTCATGGTAAAGAATGATGTGAAAATAAATTCAGTGTACTTCTTAAATGATTAAACGTACATTGTGTAAACAGGATACTGCAGTGAGGAAGTCTCTGAAGAGTGTGATTCTACTCCTCAGACTATTTTGAATGGACAAGCTGATCTTTAAAAAAAGATTTCTGTCACTACACTTGGTGAGAATGGCAATAACTTTGGGGATACTGCAGGTAGCAATGAAACTACTACGAGACTGCAGTTTTAAAGGAATGAGGTAAAGGCAAGTTCCATTAATATTTCAAGAAACCATTGATTGGAAGAGACTGCTCTGTTCCTGACCTTCTGAGATTTGAGAGGCATATGGCTTCTCTTTAGTAAGAGCAGGCTGTGATGGCTAGGACACTCAAACTCAAATTGGATGCCTATGGCTGTTAGACATTTGCCCTTTAATTATATTGATTCCAAGACATGCCTTGTCTCTGGACAAGTTTATTCTTTCTACAATATTGGACATACATCTCCACAATTTATACATATATTATAGTATTTGAATGTAATCAGCATATAAAGAGTATGTTACTGGTTGCTACACTGTGCATAACTTAAGGCAGGACAGTGAATAAACAGCAATAGAGTATTTGGGAAAACTATTTGAAATGTTTTTTTCAAAGCAAAGACTAACAATTGCAAGACACAGATCTAAGAAAAATAAGCTGCACACAATACTAAATGGACTTGCCATGGCATATGGATGAATCTGCTAGTTTATTCATGGTTCACAAAGTATACAAATTACTGTGAAGGTATTAGAAAGTTTTGATTCTAGGGAGCAAAACTGGTTGCAAAATGGTATAATACAGTTTTGGCACTCTAAAACTAAGAGTGCCAAAAGTGGTGAAAAAAATTATCTATTTGGTGGTGTGATAAAATAGAAACAAAAAGGATTATCTGTTCACATCAGTTTCATAAACTCACCTTTCGTCTGAATATAATAGGGAATTTCCTTCTCTACTTCCTGAATGAGGTTTTAAGTCCTCCCCTTGCCTATGACTTTCTAAGATTGTTTTTGAATGGCGTATGGCTGAAAAATATTTCCCTTTGTGGATTTCAGGGAGCTATTGATATGCTTTTTGCCATGAAAACTGAAGTTACTAGTTTCTATAGAAAAAGAATGTTAGTTTTGCTAAGGACCTTCCTTGTAAGCATAATTTTTGAGCAGAATGTCTCTGCTGGTTTTTAAACATGATTAACTTCATCTACAAAATTGGAAGCCAATAAAAGATGAGGCAAAGCACAGTGAAAATCTCACGGGTTAAACTGCACTTAACACAAAAAGAATCATCAAGAAACAGGAAGAAAAATTCCCTGTTGTCCTTTATTTAGGTCTTACCAGCTTTGCTTATGAGCCTGTCAGAATCCAAATCATCTTCAGTAAGGCAATAATAACAATTGGGAAGACAAAGGGAGAGCAATATATGGATTCCATCATTGGAATTTAGTGCAATTCCACACAAGGGGAGTGGAAAGGAGTGACAAGGGATGGAAGAAATATATGAAATGTTATGAAGAGGTCACAAAATGTTAATTTCTTTGTAGGAAGATGGGGAAAAAATTCTAGTTCCCTGTGCTTCATTTGAAAATCAACATTTTAATATAAAACTGTTCATGCTCCAGGTCTTAGCAGGCTGCTATGCATAATGTGAAATCAAGCTCCTTCTATAATTAGTATTCTTTTTACTTATCTATCTTATGTGGCAGTTTGGTGTTTAGTTTCGGTCTTTAGTTCAATTTATGAACTAAACATTAGGGTTGAGAACCATAGATAAGTCCATGCCAAAAAACAAGTTTTAGACCAAATTTAAATTTAAAGAAAAGTTTTCCGACTGTCTCAATTCAGCACTTTGAGCTACTTTCTGCCAAACCAAAACTATATGATCAAGCACTACAGCCTTTTATAATATATGGTCGGCTTCAGCGTATGTATCTGCACTAGAATTTTGCAGCTTGGTCATTTTTTTGAAGCCAAGTTATGATTTTGCTTTTCGTTCCAAATACTATCATAGTCCAAAATTGGTCAATTGACTGTTGCAGATAGTACAGTCCATTCATTTGTGAATGAGGATGTTGGAATCTGTCCCTGATTGAGCAGCATCATCTTTGTAGGTATCTGACAGATACTGCCTTAAACTATATCTTTAAGCTGATTGGTACTGCCCTTCTGAATTTTAATGAGCAAGAGTGAATATTAAAAGTGGAAAGCTGACAAGAGGATATAATTGATATCCTTACAGCTCAAACTGATCCCAAACATATTTTTGCAAATATGTATTCCAAGAACCACCCACACAGACACTGATCTGAGCAGACTAAGCAGCATTAAATGGTAATGCATGGTAATGCTTTTTCCTTTAGTGTTTTTTGATGGTTACCAGAGTTGCCAATCTATTAAAGAATGCTTCTTTTCTATCCACTCTGGAATTGCCAAATATTTCTATAAATCAATGAGTGGGTGAAATTTTTTGCTCTAAGGAAATGTTGCAAATTGTCCTAGATAGCTGTTGGTGTAGTTTTCCCTTATTCCAGTCCTATTTAATAGCTACTTGCCTAAATGTTAGTTGGTTTTAGTCATAAGAGAAATATATATCCAAAGTACTCTGGGTGTTATCAAGATAGGCAGGATCTATTCTTTATATGCATGTAACTGCAGTAAAATAATGCTGCTGTTGGGAAGGAAAATAGTAATATAACTGCTGAAAAATTTAGAAGTGCTTTATAGACTTTATATATGTACTTCTCAGATAAGCAGGCTAATTTTGCAGACAATATACCTGTGGCATAGATTTTAAATGGCTTGATTGAGATGAAACACAAACCTGCAGTTGAATCAATGCTATTCTAAATGATGACTGCTCTAACTATAGTTAAACTCGGTCTCTTCCAGCTAAAATGTATTTAACATAATCCAGAGTGGTCTGTGTGGCAGGCATTTTATTACTGTAGAACAGTATATCTGGTGTAGAATTCCATGAGGAATTTGAACAGCCTCTGGCACACTGATTTTTCAATAATATTTCTGTCAGGTTGAGAAGGTGGGCCCCATCTTGGCAGACGTAGAGAAAGAGGTTGGACAAACTCCAGGGTGGGTTCCTTGTTTTGCTTTGTTGCTTTTCAATTAAAAAAATAATCAGACATGATGCATAGACATTTTCCTGAAGATGAATGCATTGAATAGTTTGAAAGTTTTCAAATTTCTAATTGTCTGGCAATTGTAGAACTGATAGTGCAATACAGTGGCACTGTATCCTCCAACAAAGCACTTAATTTTCCTATTGTAGATAATTAGAATATCTCTCACCATTCACAAGGGTAAGCAAACAGAAAATTCATTATTTTATCTAAACAACATGGTATTTTATATTGGGAGCTTAGAAAACTGCAGTGACTACAGTGGATTAGAGTTAAATTTTTAATGAAAGCTTGAGAGTACTTTGCACAGCACATTGCTTATTAAATAAAGACCTGTTGCGTGTATATTCAGATCAACAGACTCATGTCAAGTTCAGTGGGCTGTGGCTGGAGCTGCAAATTTCTCTCGAGCTGCATTTCCAAATAGTGATGAATTCAAAGATGAGTATAAAGTGTGCTGTTGATTCTGTCCTGCTTTTTTTATTCTTTACCAGTCATAAATGTATATTGTACTATTTGCTGGACTACGCAGTACTTAACAGAGGAAAACTGGAGCCAATATGGACCTCAGTCTTTACTCCATTAGCCTTACTTAGTAAATTCACTCAAATATACTCCGTTTATGTTGGTTTATGACTTCTGCTCTATTCTCATCATAAAGCTACTTGTAAGTTCTCCTTGGGTTTTGAACTTATGTGATGCTTACTCCTTATTAGATAATAAGAAAGCTCAATTCAGTAGAATTCAAGTAAAAAATAAAAAGGGTCTTGGAAGAACAAGACATCTTTGTTTCAAAAATTTCAAGTAGGCGTGACTCAGGGGTAAACAAAAATTACCTAGCTGGATTAATACTTCTGAGACACCCTTACATTGTTTGAATCATTTTGAATAATGCTTTAATGTTTTTAAGTATCAGTTGTCTTAAGTTGCTATTGGCATTCATATCATCTTGCAGATGAATGACAGGTAACTATTGTGTGTACTGTGTTCCTGTCTTGATTTCCTACAGCTTTGCTGAGATGTCAAATGTTTTACTGATTTGTGCAAATGAGATCCCATAGTAACTGTTTCTCCAGAAGCCTAAGGGTTTCTGTCTCTTCTGCTAAAGATAAGTTATTAGCACTCAGCCCATAGATTCCCCAAGGAATCTATGTTAATCCTGGATTTTCCCAAAAATCTTTTAGGCATAGGTGCTGCTTCAGAGTACACTCTCCCCCATCACAGAGGGTACCCACTTTATCTCAGATTTTGTGAAGACTAGTACGGCATATTCCCAATCTCTAGAAGTTTATATATCCTCTCATATGGTGTTGTATACAACTATCCAGATATTTGTATACACAGGATCAGAGGATAATTCAGGCTGGAAGGGACTTCAGGAGTTCTCTACTCCAACTTAACCTGCTCCAACCAGCATCAGACCAGGTTGCTTAGGGCTGTGTCTAGTCATGTCTTGAAAGCCTCCAAGGACAGAGATGGCACAGGCTCTCAGGGCAACTGGTCTGCTGCCTGATTGCACTCATGGGGAAAAAGTTTCTCCTTATATTCAGCCTGACGCTTTCTTGTTTCAATTTATGCCTCTTGTCTCTCATTGTCCCACCAAGTAGGACTGTGAAGAACCTGTCTCTGTCCTCTTGATAACCCCTCCACAGGTGCTGGGGGGCTGCTGTTGGTCTGCTGCAAAAGCTACCCAATTCTCGAGACTGGATTCCTTCAGCCTTTCCTGACAGGGCCAGTGCTCCAGCCCCATCCATTGCAGTGACCTCCACTGAACTTGCTCCATATCTTTCCGACAGTGGAGGGCCCACAATTGGGTGCAGTGATGTGGTGTAATGACACTTACCAGTTGTTCACTCCTCCCTTTGCCAGAACAATTTCAACCATCATCCCACGTGTCCTAGTCACAGCTACAGAAGTGGCATTGACCAGAACCAGGATGCTATAGTCATATGTACAGAGCCAAACACAATCTATTTTTATGATAGGTAAAAACTGACGACTCTGATTATCCACAAGAAGTCTTCTGCTAGGAGTCATACAGTGGTACAAATTCCAAGAGTTCTTTGATGTGAGTGAGGTCTGTCCAAACATTCCAGCAAAACTGTTTTTTTTGAGGTTTACTATACTAGATATTAAAAAAAAGTGCTGATTCTGCTTATTTTGCAGAAGAGAATTTTTTTTTGCCTGAACTTTCTCATTAAAATTTTTTTCTCTTAAAAATAAAGAGGTAGAAGAGGATTAAAATATTCACCCCAATCAGACCTCTGATACTTTTTGACCTCTAATGATAATATACAGTAAAAATGTTAGTTTTAAATAAAAATGCTTAGAATATTAATGTAAAAAGTATACTAGGTCTATAAGGTATTTTAAAAATAGGGCAAAATAGCCGAGGTCATGATAAAAACTAGTTGCTACCATATGTGAAATAATGCTATAATAATATTAATAGACGTGTCTGTGTGTTACCATTGTTTCAGTCTCACTGTATGGAAACATCTACTTTTGATTCTAATTACAGTTATTTACACATGCATGCTAAAACAGAATAGGTCTCTTCTGGGTGCTGTGAGACAGGGTGTCTTGACAGCTTCAAAATCAGCCTGGTATGTGAGCAAAATTACTGAAAATTCCTGTGGTCCAGAGGCCATACAAGTAGCTGAAAGGCCATGCTGAAACTGGAATTACAATGTAGGAGAATTTCAATGAAGATTAAATTTACATGAAATTGAGTTGTATCAGTAGCAAAAATATCAAAGAGCTGAAAGAGTGGAGGGATCTTGAAGAATGACTCATTAATTCTGAGCTAGATGTTGCATAATAAAGGCTTAATTTTACAAATAAACCAGAGCAAGTTGCTAAAGACAATATAGATTATACAGAGAAGGAGAGGTAATTATTCCTAATAATACTCAGTACTACTTTTAATCCCAAGTAATCAGTGAATGGATCAGTTTCCGAAATTCCTGAAACTGAATTCAGACTGATAGGGTCTAAAAAAAACCCCAAACAAAACCCCACTACCACTCCCAAACCCCTCAAAATGGGAGGGAGGGGGAAGTGGTTTCTTTTCATTTCACTGCTTTTTGAGACTTTGGAAGACATTGTTACTCTTTTATCTGGGAGCATAGGGCCTTCCTGCCTTGTGAAATTCCCATGTAGTCTCCTAATTAAATTTAGGTAAAATAAAAAATATTTGAGATACATTTTTTAAAAGTGAAGAATTAACAGTAACAACAGAGCACCAGTTTTCTGTTACTTTTCAAGCTAGTATTGATTTATGGTAAACATTCTGCAATTTTTATAGCCTACATCTTTGAAAAATACTAGTAGTAGTATTTTTGGTGTCATACTGTAATGAGGCTTGGAACTTTATGGACTTTTAAATACTACTGTCCTTCAGTCATCATCTCTTTGTGGTAGCTACTTTATGTCAAGGGGCTATATCCTTCTGTTTCTTGTCTTAAACTGGTAGTATTGTGAAGATAATGTCATTATTTGGTGAGATTAAATCACAAATAGTGTTTTGGTAAACTAGTTTTTCTTATTTAGGGAGTAATAAGAAAAATTACGCATAACAGAAAAGGCAAAGGCAAAACTACAATTTTACTTTTCAGTGCTAGATGTATATTCCATATTTTCTATGGCATGTGAATCAAAGTGTTTAGGAAAAAACTGTCTTTGGGCAGTCTTTGGGTGTTTTGCATTATTTAAGTATTCATTTATCATCTGTTTTGATTGGCACACCCATTTTATTGTTCATATTCAATATTAATAAACTGTCTTAAATTAAATATTCAGTAGTCAGTAATATTTGTATACACTATACAGGAATATACTATTCATTTTCAATAATATTTGTATAGTTTTATGGCCTATGCTAAGTAAATTAAAATCTGTCACGCTTCTTTGTAATGAATACAAGGTATTAGTATGTGCTGTTTGGATTAAATTAAAATGTCAAGATTCCTGAAAACGAAACATCCCAGACAATGAAATAGTTCCCAAGGGAATAATCTCATACTTTATCCTTTGTATTAAAAAAAATCTAATCCAAGCAGCAGCAAAAAGAATAAGAATCAAAGAGAAAAAAAAGTTTACTGGATTTTAAAATGATTAAATATTGGCAGCCTTGGCAGGATTTTCAGTGGGACAATGAAAAGCTTCCCACAGGGCCATAAAATAATCCTGGGAAACTCTTTTCATTTTCAAAAGGCTCTGTCATCCCAGTATGTACTTTCTGTCTCCCTTCAGTCTTCACTGGGCACCCTCAGATGAAATCATTGCAGAGACTCTGCTGCAGGCTGGCCTCAGGAAGACTTTTCTAGTGTCATGTGCCAGAATCTAAGGACAGAGTAAAAACATTATTCCTTCCCCCCATTACTGTGATCACAGGCCAATCAGTCACTCAAATAACCCCACAACGTGCCCTGCACGCCAGGCAAAGCTTTTGAAACCTACAGTCTAATTGCTCTCTACTTATGTCTTCCACTGAAAATGAAATGGTGTCTCTGGATACCATTTACAGCCCAGTGCAGTGGACACAAGGCTCATATTAGTGGTTCAAAGCCTTTGGAAAATATATCACAAAATACATAGGAAGTTGTTATTTTCTAGAGTTACTAAATATTCTTGCATTATCCTCTTGTTCCATGGACTTCTCCAAGTAAAAAAGTCAGTTTTGTCGCTGAGTAGAAGCTCTTTATTTTGGAAGGTCTGAAAGTTATTCATGTATTTCTTAAAAAAATAAAATTTTTCAGATACACTAAGAAAATCTCTGAGGATAAGCTGTATTAATTCAAAATAGTTTTAAGTGTGTGAAGCTCAGATTTTTTTTCAGCCCTGCTTTTACTGTATGTATGTACATTGGATAGTAGTAACTTTGTAAAATTTTATATACCTGCAAAGCCAGATTACTTTCTTACATTGCTTTACTAAATGAGGTCTGTGGTGCAAAGCCTGGAGAAGGAGAAGTTTTCTGTGGTTACCTTTTTGTGAACCTTGGGGAGTCTGCAACTCTGTTAAGAGATCCCAATTGACAGAAACTCTTTATGGAGGATAAAGCCTGCCTTCATTTACTGGTGAATAAGCAGAGATGACAGTATAGGTCAGATCCTGTTGAATTTTGATATGGAACAGCTTGGCATTTTAGTCAGATGCTGTTAAAATTTAAGTTTGCAGATAAAATGCAGTTGCTGCTGAGTAATGTAAGAGCAAAAGAAGAGTCCTAAACATCTCTCATTTCACCCCCTCTCCCCCTCCTCCAATTACTCTTTCTTTCTTTACCCAAAGGACTTTGTGCTGGAGTCGAAGAGAGTTTGCCTGTTTACCCAGGAGCCCAGCATTATATGTAGTTTTTCAAGGTTTCTAGGTGGGGCTTTAAACTTCTGTTATTTAATTTATTTGGGTAAAAAAGAAAATTCCTGATTAATCAGACATGACCTGTTTTGTTGCTCTGAATGGCTGAAAAGGAATTATACTAGAAAGCTAATATCATTGAAAAGACCTGCTTTTTCCTATTTCAGTGCAATAAACCAAACTTTACTATCACAGCTAGAGTGGGAGAATCTCTAAAACTGACAGATGACAAACTGATGGGTTAGATCCTGTGTTCAGTGTCAGGCAAACCTTGCCGATAAAATCAGAACTGTTTTTGTCACAGTGGATCTTCCAAATTCTACCTGGTATTTTAACAATTGCAAATCTGCACTGTATGCGCATTTCGTATTTTCTTAATAAATATTGGCCAAAACTAACATGTTCATATGTAGGATTTGTATTGAAATCAAATTTGGAATATGTCAGAATATAGGGTTTTACATCGGCCCATCACTTATTTTTACAGTTCCCAAGGTACGGTTCAGATTTTCAGAGGCTGGAGAGGGACAAAAAAGAAAATTAGTATTAAGGATGATTAATAGCATACAGTTATAATATTAGAACAGTTATAGAGTTAGAATATTGCCACTTGTAAAAACATTTTAAAGTGGAAAACTTTTTACATCATTAGAAAAATATGTTAAATACGCTTTGAAGTACATTGCTTTAAAATAACTTCTGTAGAAATCACCAATATGACTGGTGGGACTTAGAAAAAAGTATTCAAGGTTACCAATGCCTGGAAGATCTTTTAAATGGATGTTATACACTCTGATTCCCAAAGAGCATGATACTGATGGTTATCATTTCAGTTATGATATCATGAATAATACTGAAATACACTGTAATTATATCGATAGCTAGGATTCCACAAAAACTAGTAAGCAAAAATGTATATTTATAAATGCTAATTTATCAAACAGAGGTTACAGCAGGGATGTTCTGGATTTAGTTTAAGGGCCTCCTGTTTACTTTATGGTTTAAATCAAAAGAAAATCAGGATGCAAGTTCAAGTAGCTATATGATGCTTTTTGTTGTTTTAAGTAAATGGTGTTTGTGAAATTAAGAAGTGAAAAAGACACTGTGGCTGCAGGAAAATGATTGTAGTCATCAATATGACAGACAATTTCTTAAAGAAAATATTTCTGTGATGTTGCTGAATACGATCCAAATAGAGAGATTTTGTTATACAAAATATGTTACTGTTAGTTTATCTGCTATCTTATGCTTGCGGTTTAAAAGGAGCATGGCAAAATAAGGTAAAGGATACTATCCCTATGAGAATGAAATCTGCAAAATAAGATGAAAGAAGAATAAAATAAGATGTTAGGCTTTTACATTTTTTAAACATTTTAGCAGGTATATTCTTATAGAATCATTTAAGTTGGAAAGGACCCTTAAGATCGTTTAGTCCAACCAGTGGCTGGTTAATCGGGTAGCACTTCACACAGACTAAACCAGCTGAAATAGCCACTGAGGTACTATTGGTACCTTTCATGGCTGTGAAAGAGGAGGCAGCCTCTTTTTTTAACTGAATAGGGAGGAATTAATACAGGAAACTAACATAAATAGCAAAGGCTTCTAGAACCAGTTTTCTTTTTGTTTTCTTCTCCGCTCCACCCCCGACCCCCAATATCTGCTCTCAGGCACTAGTTAATATTCAAAATGTAAAAAACAGCAGTTCATTGAAACACTTGTCTGGAAGTTGACTAGATTTGTTCAAGTGTGGGAGAAAAGATAGACTTGCTGTGGGTTTATTTTTCCTGATCAGTCCCTTGCCAAGATAAAACTGGGTATCTGAGTTTAAATGACTCTGTGTTTGTTGCCTGGATTCTGGTTAGAAACACTTAAGCAGTATAGTGCAATGCAAATAACTGCTGCCGTAGAAACAAAGCTGTGTCCTAAGATGTGTTGTGCACCGGATGGCATCCGGCTGGATCAATTAAGGTTGCGTTTTAAGTAAGGCAAAAGGTCGTGCAGGTTGCAGTGGGGAAGGCTTTCGGCAGAGCATGGCTGGAGGAGGGAGGGAGGGAGGGAGGAATGAAGTAATCCTTAAAAGCAAACAGAGTTGGATAAATAATGCCACGAAACTTCCAGTTCTCAACAATGGTCAGAGATCAAACTGTGTTTGTATATTCAGGGTTGAAGGTTAACCAGTAACTAAAGTTTTCCCTGATTGCCACAGGTTTACATTTTCTCTGTCACTGATGTTTGCCAAGTGGGATTTTGTGAGATTAGAAAGAATACAGCTGGTCAAACGGGTATATTATAGGGCCTACTCAAACAGAGTGGGAGAGGAGGACCACACTGATACGATACACATGGAAAGTCCAGACCACTCTGAGAGGCCTGATGGATCATGTAACAAGCAAAGGCTTGTTTTCTGCATTCATGCAGAAAATTTTAAAGGGAACGCTGTAGTTGAAAGACCACACTTCTGTCCCATTTTGTATTTCAGAGAGGTTGAGGCCATACATAAAATACTGCAACTGAAAGAAGAGATAAAGGGATTTTTTTTCTGTTTTCCCCAGTGTATTCTCTGTGCTGTTTACAGCCCTTTTCAGAAAGCTAGCTTCACTCTTTGCAGTCTTCAGTATTCACACCACTTGCTGAAAAGATCCTGATAGTTGAAAAGCAGTGAAAATAACTTCTCTTGCTAAATGGTAGTAATGACAATAGTAATAAGCAGCATATGATATGTAATTGCAATGTTTTTGTCTAGCAATTTTTGAAGAACTGATAGTGGAGTGAAAGATTATTTCACTTACAGAAATACTTTCCTTTGGCACTTTGGTCTTTCTCTTTCAGCCAAGCAGACCTGGCTAATTTATCTCCATTCTTTATGCTTCTGCTGTTTCTGCAAGCTCTGATGAGAGTTTAACAAATGTTTATTGATAAAATATGTGATCTTGTTGCCATCTCATTTGGCTGTTGAACTTCTTTGCTCATTGTTGCTTACAAGAGAAATTATTTGTATTAATCTAAATATTGCAGAGGTAGAAATTATTTCTGATACTAATAAATGTTCTGGCAAAAAACACAAAAACCCCTATTGAGATGCTTAAGCCTATTTCCTACTCGAGCACATCCGTGCATCCAGCACCTGGTACAAGGTGACTCCAGTTGACCATTGTGCTGTGGGATGCTCTTGTACTACAGCTGATAAGTAACAGGAAGGATTCGTGCAAAGGGGTGAACTTTGGTAATCATTTCTTTCTCAGAAACGTCATGCTCAACAGACACTGAAAGTAAATACAATTTCTCATGTCTAATAACAGGATTTACTAAAGGTTGCCACATGCTTAGCACGTGGCAGGATAGGCTTTAAGAGAGACTTCTGTTAAGGGGAATTTCTTTGCATAGATAATACTTTTTCTCAATAATATTCCACACAAATACTGACTCTCCCATTATCACAATACAAAGTTTTGCCTTGTTCTGTTACACACATCACTGGAATATAATATGTTTACTTTTTAAAGCTTATCTTATAACCCTGACTAAATGAAGTCTCCTAAGCATGTCTGCATTGTAAATGTATTAAAGGCAGAAAAATAAAACAGAAGGCAACAACAGAAGTACAAAATCTAAACTGAATTCCTGAAGAATGATTATTTCTTTAAAATCTTGTAAACGTTTCTAAGAATCAAACTGCTCCATCCATACCCATGCTGAACAATACTTTACTTTGGACTCTCAGAGACTGACACTTGATGTAAGTAAGAGTAGCAGGCACTATCTCTCAAAAGCAGCTTAAATTATTTTAAAATTCTTTTCACAGACTGATTGATTCATAGAAGTTAAATTGACAGCCATTATGAATTTGATTCTTCAATCCAAACTAAACTACCCTTACTTTTCCACTTCTTGGCTCCTACAAAAATAAAAGCTTAAATGAGGCTATTTGGATAGTACAGCAAAGGATCATAACAGAGCCTGGATCTGAGACAGGGGGCTTTAGTTCTGTAGTGGTAACTGCACTGTATGACAATATCACATACTGAGTTTCGTGCCACTTCTGCATCAGTAATTTCTGCATTATAGGCTCCATTTCTGCATCACAGCTTCAAAGATGAGAATTTTTACCTTTGCATTTTGACTGAATCTGACTGTCATGAATTTGATGCTTTTCCTTAAATTAAAAATATTTTATTTACTCTTAAACATCTGCATTTCTGTTCTCAATTGATGTCATGTAGAAACACGTCCAGCCAGGTGCTTAAATCTCTCCTCCCTTGCGCTTTTGTAGACATGAAATGCAATCAGGACCTTGCAATACTGGTATGAAAATTTCTGTCAGTTCTGGGTTTCGTATACTGCTTCCGAAGGGCAAAAGATTTGGACATGTGTGTCTGCTGTTACATATGGTAAAGTCCTTAAAAAACTGGAACTGTATCATAAGTTCTCATTTAATTCTACTTGGTAGCAAACCAGGAAAAAAATCAAGAGCTTCAGAACTATAAGGTCAAAGTACACCTGTTGTAACGTTTTATTTACTGACCCTCGCACAATAGAAAGAGATAAGTAAGTGATTAAGGCTTTTTTAAATTAATGTGATTAAAATGCTAATTATATCTTTAATCTTAACAGCCTAATATATAGTCAGCAAAACAAAAGACCTATAAAGGCATTTGGTAAGTAAATATTTGTGCATGAAGGACTAAAGAAAGATAGTATTAAGGGTTAGTTACCATTAGCTGTTGCGTACTAATGAAAGTTAATAGGCTGGATTCAAAACCAGTTTTCAGAACGCTTCAAAGTTACTTTCAGCATTGTCAAGAAGTAAATAGCTTTTCTTCAGATACTCTTGCCTTAGTAGCAAAGATATATTAAGTTTTCAATGCTAACAGTTGGGCAACTTCTCTTATTCATTAAGTAAACTTTTATAACGAACAGTTAAATGGTTGAGATCTGGAGATCATTGAGAAGGCTGACATTTTTCTCTAGTGAATGTTTTTAAAAACTTCAGCAAATTTAACTGCAATTCTTAAGAGTTGCAGTTAACTTGCAACTCTTGAGAATTGTCACTCAGATGGTTGAGAACCATCCAAGTGACATCTTCATAGACTTGTAGTCAAGTTAGTTTGTCACTCCATCTTTGTGTATTGTTGAATAAATCCTTGACAATGGGATTATTTTTTTTTTAATGAGCTCTTCTCCTATGGGATCTCTTCCATGGGAATAAATCAACTCAGATCATACGGGCCATTAATATGGGCCAAAGTTTCCAGATAAATATTGTCTAAATACTGTCCAACTTCTGAGATAAAAATATACTGTCTGTGTCAGCAGATTTCACTATTAAGTTATGTTTGTGTGATGATGACTTCAGGATTAGAATTATATAGTTAAAAACTTTGATTTTTATGATTTTTGTGCTAAAGCTCAAGAAAAAAAGGTCATACTTCTTAAGCTACTGATTAACACTTTGTTCATGGTGTTTTTACACAGTCAGGGAAGTTCAGTGCAAACATACAGTTTACCCATAGCCTCTTACAATGGTCCCTTTATATTTTGTAAAACTACTTAAGAATTTAAGTCTCTTCATTGTAATCCAATTTACAAAATGATCCTGTAATCCTTAAGAATGTGAACCATTTCTTTTAATATGAGCCACCTCTTATAAGGTAATAGAAACCCAATTGCACTATGTAGAGAGAAAGGTGGCTTTTTTTTTTAATCTGGAAGTGAGTTTAAAATGAAGTTTACAGACTCTGGCTGATTAGTAAACAATAATAAGCACATCAGCAAATGATTCATAGATTGTTTTGAGAGATTGTTCGTAAAATCACTCATGTGTTAGAAAATATTCGCATAAATAATCCCATTGCCATTAATAAAAATATTTGTAGAAGTAAAGCTGCTCACTTAATGCTGAGACATGAGGTGCACGTTAACCTCTCATAAAACACTTAAGTTCACCTTTGGAGAAATCGGGTTGCAGGAGTTTAGATTGGTTTAGTTTTATCACAGTACTGATTTCACATGAAATAACCAGCTAAAACTTCTAATGTGATAGCTAGTATTCTGTCCTCTTTAGCAGCATTTAAGTTTTATGTAGTTTAAGGTCACCCTTGAAACTTTGCTGAGATGTCAATATGAGCAGCTAGCTCATTTTTATGGCCCACTGTTCTTAGTGGAGACAGTGTCATTCATCATCAGTGGAGGATTCCTCCCCTAGTTAAATCAGAAAAAAGCAAAGATGAAGTCTAGCCAAGGATAAAGTATACAGGATGCCTGTCAATATATAGGAGTTTATTCTGCTCAAATAAAGTGGAGCTTCCATGAAGTGTCAAGTCAGAGTAGTTAACTGACAGTAAATCTTCGATCAGCTCCTAGAGTGTGTGAGCATTTATGATAAAATTCTCTACTTGGACGTGTATGTTTTAGGAAAGAATTTGATCCAACAGTTTTATCCTGATGTCGGTGTTCATTTTTTAGCAGTGAAATAGGGTCAAGCTATTTTGTTTATCTTCTCAAAGATAAGGAAGTCTCTCATAAAGGCACTTTGTTTTCTTTCCCTGGCTTTGATATGTTTGATTTGGTGGTGGTGGTGTGCTTTTGCGATCCATTTCATAATGCTGCCTACGTGTACTTTTGTTTTTCGCTGCTCGCTCAGAACGGACTGACCCTTATGAGATTAGTTGGAAAATATAGTTCAGTAAAACAATATGTTGATATTTTGAAGGTTATCTCTCTTATCAATCTCTCTGATTCCAGCAGGATTTTCCTACATTTGAAAATTCTGCCCTAATGTTGAATTGCAACTTCCCAGAAAAAAACCTCTACCAGGTATGCAGCTGGTACCAAGCAGCAGCCTGTGTTGGTGGAAGATGGGCTTGATTTCCTAAACACGAGAGACTTCATTCTCTGCATTTTCTCAGACAGAAAACACTAGAGATTAATGAAAGTAGTGTGATCTCTGTGACTCTGAATGTAGGTAACTACCCTTTTGTGTTATCTTCAGGCAGTCTGCAAAGCACATTAAAAAGAACAACACTAAGTGTATGTGTCCCCAGATGCTAATGGAGCCTTACTTATTTTGACATTAATATCTGATTGGGGCCTTTATAGACACACTTCTGCTTGCCACTTCTTTTCTGCCTTGTAAATTTTCTTCTTCAAAATGTACAAGATATATTAAATATATATAAATAAACTAGAAAGGAATTCAAACCATAATACAGTACAGAAGTTGGGTGTTGAGGTATAGCTATCCATTGCAGCACTGACATCTCTTCTACAAGACCTTGTTTATCAGTCAGCTCCTTATGCTTTTAAATACAGAAATAAGGATTTTGAGAGAATGTGGTTTTATAAAGAGTAAAGTGGCACAGTGAATAATCTTCCCTGCACACCAGTCACTCAAGTAGTGACTCTGGCAGTCTAATTAGCAGCACTATGTCATGATGTGCCATTGTGTGTGTTGTCCTTTCTAATTATTTTTCTTTATTTCTGTTAATAAAATAATGATAACTCAGAAACCTCTACTGAAATGGTTATGAATAATAATGAGACATTCAGTGATAATTTCTGGCTAATGTTTATGGATAGGGATGTTTTATTAGGAGGGAAATAAAGTTTCTAACATATGATTGTTGTGTTGGAATGTTTAAAAACAAATAAACAGTCTTGTTGAAACATAAAATCAATGAAGATACGAAGTAATAATTTTATTTCTGTGAAAAACATATTTGGTAGGTTATGTAGTAGATGCAAAAGCCAGGGCTCAGTTTCAATAAATAAATAAAAATAAACTTTTGCCACAGAGTGAGAGTAATATTTTTAAAATAATTACTGTCTTTCAGGGTTATACCTAAGGTAGTGAGTAAAATATATATTAATGAGATAAAGGAAAGCAGGATACAGCAATGGCTGGCACTTAGTAGTTAAGCATGACTTCATGCAATTAAATTTCTTTAGATGTGTTACAACAGAAGGAAGATCTTAACATATTTGTTTTACAAAAGATCTGAACGCAGCCTTCATTTCTATATCATTTGCACCGCTTTCTAGACAGATGTTAAATGTTGTGTCCATGATGCGTCCTTTGCTCTTTCTCTCATCTTGTCCCTGAGCTGAAAACTGACTGCATAATAAAGTGTTTGGTCTTGGTAGAATTTCTTTTTAAAAGCAATAAATCCATTTTAAAAACGGATAAGCTGGATGTTAGAGAAGGTCAGGACAAGAAAGATGTCATGCATTTGGAGAGAGAGGTGGAAATGCTTGTGATGACTCATAGTTCCTGATAGAGCTCATTCCTCATTTTGGGTCTGGCCTCCAAAAAACCTTCATTTTCAGCACAAACAAGCTGTAATTTTGCATGAGACAGTATAATGATTGAAACTTCCTGCGTATTTGCTGTCAATCAGCATCTTCTCACATTCTATAAGTGGTCTTTGATGTTATCTTTCTCACAGGTCACTGAGTGTTCTGAAGGTAAAAGCCTTCACTTGATTTCATGGAGGAAGCCAATGTAGGCTTCCAGAGACAACAGGTATGATGGATTTGTTGTGGTCGAAGTTACTGAACTGCTGTACTAACAAATATTTTTTAAGAGCATTATGCATTGTTGAAGTGGAGACAGGAGGTACAAATATTGCATATAACTAAGGAGAAGCTGGAAGAGTTTTCTCTCACATGAAGATGACAAATATATAACGAGTAGGTGTAGCTGTACAAGCATTTGGTAATAAAAGAAATAGCACAGCAGTCCTAAACTGTGTACTCAGATGATCATTGATCAGTGCCAACTGTATGGTTTAATGCTGTGAAATACAAGCACATGTGTATGCCATCTTCATGCTCCTGACACATCTGTATCATTTTCTTAGTTCACATCAATGTTGAAAATATCTGGCAAGAGAATAGGTCTTTTTGACAGTGTAAATTAAGAGTATGGGGATGGATTTGCAGTTTCCTGTTACTGTTGTTTGGAGGGAATGATTTAAATCATTTCAGCACATTCTCTTTGGATTACTGCCATACCTTGGGACAGATGATGTTGGATTATGCCAGAAGACCAGGAAGATGAGAATGGATATCTGCTCACTGACAGAAGATCTTCCGTCAATCTCTCTAAAGTTTGTCCTGTACTCTGTGCTAGCCTTGATCCCAAATGCAACAGATCAAGGGTATTGGCTTCAACTGACTGTTATATCGCTCTCTGGCTGCTATTTCAAACCTGTTTGGATTTGATATACAGGGCAAAGCTAAGACAGAATTTTCCTATCTGAGGATTTTTCAAGTGTTTAGTGCAAATACCACATGCCCTAGGTAAGAAAGGGATATATCTTCCATAACACAAACAAGAGTTATTTTAGTCGTGAGTGGCTGCAGTTGCTTGTGACATTCTTTCATCAGCTAGGCTGATGCTAATCCATTTGCAAAAACTTCTGGGGAAGGCTTTTGTGCAATTTCCAGTATTTCTTGAGCAGTGTGAGCTCTTCAGACACTCCTGGAGTGTACAGGAGGAACTGGACTACTTAAGAAATCTTAAGTGTATATGGTGATGTCACCAAAATGGGATGGTAGTTCTTTACATGAATGTACATTCATGAAGTATCTCCCATATCAAAAGATACCAAGTACTTTGCATCTGTTCGTTTCTCACGCTCAGCCAATTAAATTTGCAGGCTCTGGCCCTGATCCAGAGACCTCTGAAGTATTTTCATTGACCTCATTGGACTTTGTAGTCCAAGCTGTCCAGATGGCAGTGATTTCATATGCTATGCAGATGAAACTACCTTTGCTGTGGCTTGTGCCAGCACACAGTACAGGACAGCGATAATATATACAGGTTCAGTAAAACAAACAAACAAAAAAGTTGCAGTCAATTGAAATTACAGAAGAGATGTGAGTAGGTTAAGAGGACAGTTATCCTCAAAGCTGTCAGTTACCTGAGCCTCTGGTGTTAACATGGTCCTCTTGAAAGAGAAAACATAATAAGAAGTTGCTAAAGTAGTTGAATGGCTTGATGTTAAAATGTTGCCTCGTGTTAGAAGAAAATAACTTTCTAAATCACCAATACCAGTTTTCTCATCGTCATGATATCTTTGGCTGTCTTCCAGTCAAGTTCCAAGCCCACTATTAGCTTTTCTCTTCTCAACTCAGTAGGTCCAGAACATGAAGCACTGTGATCTAAATCGAGTGGAGACAGTCTGTACCTGCTCAGTGTGTGCCACCAGTTGGTCAGAGTCAAGTCACCTTTGGTATAGAGTGGATGTGGTAGGATTAGCCACGTGTTGTGCCTCATTGAACAAACCCCTGCAGCCAATGTTGCTTAGCACGGATTCTATAACACATTAATGTGACCGGGCATACCTGAGACAAAAGCTGTTTTGTTTCCAGTTATCTGAGGTGTCGGCAGATTGGCTTTCTTGCTAAGTCTAAGTGGATAGACGTTAACAGCATCAAGAAGAAAATAATATTTTATTCAAATGGCTCCTTTTCTTCTGAAGTATTTGCAGTGGACTGAAGTTGCTGCTTTCTCTTCTGCTTCCTGCAGATTAATTGGAAGTATTTGTCTCAGCCGGGCAGTTAGCAATAAGAGAAACAAATATGTCCTACAACATAATGACAGACACAAAATATACCTTATGTACTGCACACCTCAAAACGTGTAAGGATTATGCGGTTTACCAATCCCATAACCACCTGCAAATGTTTTACTCAAGCAATCTATGTGCTAGGTTACATTTTGGTTTTACATTCCTTACTGCATTTGCAATAGATTTTAAAAATAATAATAATAAACTTGTTTTCATCCATTAAAACCAAATATCTCCCTTCAGGAAGTTTGCTTACTATTTTTCAATACTCATCATTATATTTGGTTTTTTTTCCAGAGTACACACAGCATGTCTACAGAATGTTCCCTAACCAAGTAGAAATAGATTATTTTAACAAATGAAGACTCGCTCACTAAAAATGACAGCTTGTATCCCATGTAAACTAAACATAGATGGGCAAGTTCTCCACCCCAACTAGGTGAGCATAGCAGTACGACAGAAGCAGGAACAGAACGTTCTTTGATCTCCCTCAGGCCTGCAAGGATAAAGCTGCTACCAGCTTCCCCATACGTCCCCTTCCCCAACAGCTGCCGTCTCTCTTCCTTTCTTCCCTCCACTCTTTCCTGCTAACAGGAACTGTAGACAATTCATTCCATACTCATTGCTTGGTAAGGAAAATCCTGGTGAGAGACAAATGGATTGCTTTTTCACACTTTGCACCATGAGTCCCATGGAAGGCAGAGAATATTGTAGTTTTATCACTGCAGTGGTTTAATTTCTGTATATGGATCTGTGTGTATGAGGAATACAGTGTGCCCTTGAGTACACATACTCAAATAATAAATACAATGGCATTTGTTATATTGACTCTGTGGAATTCAGAGTTCTTTGTCTAAATGGACAAAGTAACATTTAATGTTGAAATATAAGTGTGTTTATTCATTGATATCAGTCTTTCTAAGGCATACAGTGTTATTGCTTAATGATATTTACAGAGTTTATCTGTAAAACAAGTCAGGGTACAAACAAAAGCAACATCTTAAACCCGTTCTTCTTTCTCTCTGATGTTACTGGAAAACTAACAGAGATATGAACCTAAGTGTACATGGCTGGCTCTAACTGTATGGTGGGGATAGCATCTGGTTTCTTACTCTTAAGAGATGGTTGAATTCTTGAGAAAGTATCATATATATCCGAGCAGGCTAAAGCTTTTACAAGCTTGGGAGGGAAAATTAACTGGATCTCTCTTTGGCTGCCTTCATAGTATAGTTCACAGCTTCAAGACCAAAGATGAGGAATGGCTCAGCAAAGACTATTTTGTGGGGGGTTTGTGGTGGGCAGAGGATGATAGGACAAAGCATTCTTAGAGGCATTTTACTTTCAGCACACATAGGGAAATGATTAGTGTTATAGTCAAGGGAGTGAATCTACAGGAATGTATTGGAAGGACTACACAAATTAACTGGTGAAGATCACAAAGTCAATCTTGTGTTTTCTTATTCTTATATTAGGAGAATATCAACATACTAATGACTTCTAAATCTCCCTGCATGTTGTCTATGAATGCCTATTCCCACTTCTATCAACAAAGCTGTTTTTAATGCGCTGGAAGAGAAATAACTAGTGTAACAGCAGTAGCCATTAAAAAAAGGAAGGAGTTTAATCCATGAATAGACATAGACTACATACAATACCACATATGCTATTCAGAGGCCTAGTAAGATCAGTTTCCACAATTAAATGTATTGCTAATAAACAATTTTCATGAGAAGGGAAACGCAATATGATTGTGGGTATATGACAATGATTCTTTTGATTCTTCTGTATCAAGAAGTGGTTTAAGTATGTGTGCATCTATGACAGATCTAGGTGCCCCGAGTGTTTGTTGATGTGACCATTGGTATTTAGGCTGCTAGAAAAGCATTTACATAGGTGGGCAAACAAGAGTGTGTATTTTTTTCAAACCTATTTGTGACACGTTCCTTTGATCCAGTTAAAACAACAATATTCAGCTTTACTTATGGTGTGGCTATTTGCCATGTCTCTGTAGTTTTCTGAAAAGAAACAGGCAAACAGGATTTATAGTACCTGAAATAGTCTGATTCTGAAAATGTTAACCAGCTCCTATTTGCAAACAAATCTATCGTATGCTCTACAGCTGAATATAGCTGACAGCTCAGGAATTGGGATATGACAGGTCTCAAACGGCATACAAAGACAGAAGGGGATCATATTAAGACTAAGAACTATGTTTTACTTGTTTGATTGCTGATATCTTACTGATGGAGATTTGTTGCACTATTTGAATCATACAGTGGAAAATATTTCCTGTAGGAAATAAGGCAGGTAAATTTGTTACATATTCAGGGTCAGAAGGAAACCCAAACGTGCTTTCCATATTGTAAGTGACATATTGACACTAAACCTGTCTCATAATTTGAGTTTGGTAAGGACAGCTGATGTATTCAAAAACCAGGAAATAAAGCAGGAACATAAACCAGGTAAGGGATGAGAGAAAAACATGAATGTGACCATAAGAGAGTCGATGCTGCAGAAGGATACTGGATGAAGAAGAATGTCAAGGCAGGAGCCATTGTATGGAGGAAGAGCTAGTACTAGAGTCAGAAAATTTGAATTTATCAAAATAATGCTTTTAAAGAGAGCTATTTTTTGTCTAGTGCAGGGGAAAGTTTTCTAAAAAGAATGGAAATACAGCCTCTAGTATATTTCTAGACTTTGAATATTGAACTGTGAATATTTATTTTTTAAACATAAACCCTCCACATTCACCATATTCCAAGATTTTGTGTTCACATCAACACTGAATTTACAGTGGATTTCCAATGTTACCCAATTACGGTGTTACAAAAACATAGGAATGAGTTCTTCCAAGTAATGCTATACTGTGGGTCAGTGTAGCAGAAAGGTCTGAACAACTGCTTTCCATCAAAGATTAAACTGCCTATCGCTATGGTTCAGTAATAGCAATGCAAGGGACAGTTACTGCTCATTTGCCAGGGCTGCATTTGTTCACGCAACATTACGTTTTGTAATGGAGAACTAAAGAAATGTAAAACATCAAGGGGGTACAGTGGAGCATGATCTCTTTTCAGTCCCTTCTCGCCAGGGACTGAAAGAAATCAGCACCCATTCTCTTATTGATTACAAAGAATTTAGCATCTCTGATGTGGTGCTGATCAGTTACATCCTATTTCGATTTTCTTCTTGGAGAATGACTTTGTAATCCTACAGATTCCATGCAAAATCATAATGTTGCTGAGGATCATAATGAAGTTAAGAAAAACTGTTTAGCCCTTCACAACAAGATTCTGTTATATTGCAGTTCTGAAGATTGAGGGGAAGGTTTTGAAGCTGGTACTTCAGGGAAAGGGAATCAAGGCAGCATTTTGCAGTATCAGTCATAATGGCACATTTTCTCACAATTATGGGATTTAGGTTTGTGTCTTCTACTTGTTATCAAATAATAAACATACTCTGTCTCATTTAAAGAAAAAAGTAAATTTGATTAAGTAAAAAGGAGTTCAGCTATGTCGACCACAGGGTCTCATTTCAGTTATGGAAGGGGATTAGAGTGGTGTCATCCCATAACATCTGAGCTGAAGGGAAGGTGTCCATGTTCGAATTGAATTTCACAATTCCCATGAATTTTCTTTGATATTTTGTTTCTGGTTTATCTTCAAATTGCAGTGTGCTTTTTAGGATATTAATAACTTAATAATTGTATTCCTTTCCTTTTGATTGACATCTGAAGACTTACAAGGCTCTTATGCTATTTCAATCTTAAGAGTCTTGCTTTACATGTAGGTATGTTGGAATTTAAACAAAATAATGCATATTTTTAACCCATAGTAAGTTTACTTTCTTAAGAAACCTTTTTTTCTATCGGTTCAGCACTTAACCAAGGAGCCATATTTCTTGTTTTATTAATGACATGAAAAAAGTACCTAATTAGGTTTGAGGTTTTGGACATTTCTTTTCAGATACAGTTTCATCGTGATCAGTATAGGTATTGTCATGGAGCCAGCAGTTCTCAAAGTAAGCACAAAATTCATGCACATATGTATAAAGGAGGAGACAGCAATCATAAACAACAAACTCTTTTTCTTAAAATGATTAGCTGTGATAGCGTTCATTAAAGCAAAGGCACCCTTTTGTCTGTCATTAGCTCCTTAACTTCTTTTCTTGTGTTGTAGGTTGAGTTTAACTTTTTTTTAACACTGTTAAATATCGATCATAAGTAAAAACATACCGTAAGGTGGTAAAGAGTTTCAAGACCTATTTGATCATTTCTCTCCCCAGACTGTTTTTTCCTACCTTTTATATGGTATGTGCACGTGATTCTACAATGATGAAACACATTTGTATTAGCTCCCAAAAAAATTAAATACACCCTTGCTTGCTCTGTTCTTCCCTGTCTGGAAGTGAAATCAGGAGGCTGCAGTGAATCAGGTTTAGATGGTGACAGTTCTAAAATACCTGTGTGAACTTCATCAGTCCAAAGGACTGAGTGTTTACACATTGAGTATCAAACCTGAATATTTTGGATTCATTCTCTGTAGCCTTTCCTGGAACTGAATTGAAGAAAAGTTGAAGATCTCCCTGTTTCCTACATAGAAGCCGGAGGAAGCATCATCACAGCTCCATGCTTCAGGTTTATTCTGTCTTTATATCAAGGGAGAACTTTAGAATTTGTAAGGCAGCTGCAGACGCAGCTTTCAGGTATATCAACAGATGCTGTAATAAAGAAATGTATTCTACATTGACTCACAGAAAGTTTGATAGCTTAAAGCTGCTAACCTTTTCTGCACTGTTTTATCATACAATGGTTCAGGCTGAGTGCACAGGTTTAAATGGAGGCATGGGTGCTTGGAGTTGGATCTTGGACCCCTATGAATGGTATGCCTTCACTAGTGTTTGAGGGCTGAGATCCTCAGTTACTTTGGTTGCCAATAGAAGTGTTCTGGACAATGTTGAAATAAGCCTGTATTGAAAACACCTACAGAGCCCCTTTTGTCCATTCGGGCCTTCCTCTTGTCCATAGCTCTTTGCTCTAATAAATGGGTGCAATCTACTTGAGGGTAAATCTTGTCTCAGACTATAAGAAGAATAGAAAAAGAGAAGAGTAATAAAACATAAAAATATACTGAACTTGAGCTAAGGTTGTTGGGATCTGATTTTTTGAAGAAAAACTCTTTCAGGTTTGAAGAGGAAAATGTAGTGCTCGTATTATGCTTTCATGCTCTTGAGGAAAAGAAGCCAGGTGTTTGCTTATTAATCAGGCTGAACTGAGGAAGACTGCTGTGTTTGCACAGAAGTTACTAAGGGCAAGCAGTTAACTTGGTTACACTGGCAGCTGGCTGTACCTTGTGTACATATGAGCCACTCCAAAAATTTATCAAGAAATCTTCCAATTAATTCATAGGAGAAGTTAAATATTAATGCAAAAGTAAACAGTCTGTTGACTTGCTGTGTGGCTCATTAGTTAGGAGCATAGCAGCAGTGCTGAATTACCAATAGCTTCAAGAAATGTATGCTATACCTAGCTCTCTTTCCACAAAACAGCTACGTATCTGAAAGGGATCATAGTAAATTCCACAGTAATTTGCAAAGGGAAAGTCTGTGTGAGATTCATGTTGTTCTGTCTCTGATCATCCCAGGCATTTTTAGTTTTGCAATGTGTTCTGTAGCACGGAGGATGGTTGTTTTTGTTAAAAAGTTACATGACACATCTTCAGTTTTTAGATCGGTAGTATTGCTGATGTTTTTCAACAGAATCACAGCGTAGCTGGGGTTGGAAGGCACCTCTGTAGACTGCCTAATCCCTAACCTCTCTGCTCAAGGCTGGATCAAATAGAGTGGGTAACTCAGGGTTCTGTGTCCAAGCAGGGTTTGAGTATCTCCATGGATGGGGACTCCACAGCCTCTCTGGTGACCTATTGCAGTGTATGACCACCCTTATAGTAAAAGTAAAAAATGATTTTTTCTTAAATTTAAGTGGAATTTTCTGTATTTTGATTTGTGCCTATTGAACCTTGTCACTGGGCACCGCTGAATCTTGTCCTTTCACGGGCGCTCCCTCCCTCTTTACTCCTCACAGCCATTAGGAGTCCAGGCAGAACAGACAGGAGAAAAGTTTCCATTCATATCTCACCAAACTGCTGGTGGCAGAACTCTGACTGGGAGCTGGGGTAAAGACGTGCTGTAAAGAAGGGGCAGGGCAATAGGTGATGTGCAGCATACTAGGCCATAGCAGCAGGACACAGCTTTTTGCAGAGCATAGGCCGTGGTGCAGGGTATGGTCCTTTAGATCCAGTGCTGTGCAAATGCCTACAAGAAAGGAAGTGCCATTACAGAGAGGCAAGGCTTTTGGTGAAGAAGGAGCCAAAGGTTATTTGTGCTTGGTGGAAGCAAGGCTCTTTCTAGGTGTCTTCTTAGGTGACAAGCCAATGACTCTTTTTTTTTTTTTTTTGCAATTACCCTGGAGTCTGTGTAGGTTGATGAAGGTTCAGGAACGTGACTGTGCATTGCAGTTATGTGTAAGTGCATTTCCAAAGATTTTATATACAACAGACACAGAGAGAACATTTTAATCTTGGGGAAAAGGAGAGAAAGAAATTGTAGCAAATGACTTATCTTAGTTTATGTGTTTAGGGTTTTCTTTCTTTATTTTACAGTTTTATTGTTTTAGGGACCATGATTTGGAGACCAAGATGAAGCAATGTTTATAAATGAGCCTGTGTATAAAATTCCCTCTCCTCCAAACTGTGACAAAGAACCCGGCAATTTAAATGAAAACTGAAACCCTAATGATTCATTTCAGATCTTTAATTCAGTATGTGTCCTTCAATATATCCCTCTTTTTCATACTGCTTTTACTAATTCCACTTCAAGGAAGTTGACAAATTGATTTTATTTTGACTTGTTATTGATTGACTGTTATGACCTTATCTAGATGCTTATATTCCATAACTTTACACTTCTCTGGTTCTCTGTCGTCTGGCTTTAGTGTAACTCAGGAAGGACAGCAAGCCCATGTTGGCAGGGAATAACCAATAAAAGAAAAAGTCAGGTCTTCATTTGATACTTTCACTAGGGATTTGCACTTTATTACATTACCAGAGTCATTTCTTTCTCAGGGATATGTCCTCTTTGATAGCATATTTTATATAAAGCTTCTTTATGGTTTGGTATTATAGTAACCAGTCAGACACCTGAATTTAATAGGAATTGAAATTAGAAAGTGAAATTAAGAATTTGGCTTCATTGATTGTTATCAGAGAGTAATTTTTCTCACCTCATTGAAGTTATACTATATTCTGAATAACCAGGTCCAAAACTGGCTTTACCAAACAATGGATCTTTTTCATGTGTCAAAGATCTCTGGCATTTTCAAAATCCCTTAATGGATTGGAAGATAAGTTGGGTTTTATATAAAACTGCTTATACTTTTTCTTAAAATAGATGGTCTAAAAGATATCAAAAGTCTCCCAGGCTCCAGAACTAATTTTTATTAGAACAAAACTTATTCAGACTGAGGCAATCTTTTATAAAGCAAATTTTTACCTCCTCAGCAAGAACGAAACACTCTAAAGGTCTGAAAAGAAACCTGTATCCCACACGCATGCCCTGGCAGAGCAGTCTTGCTTCCTGGCCTCTCAGCTTCACAAATCTTTTTGAATCAGATAGGATCAGTGCAGCCTCCTTGGGCTCCCCGTGCTCCCAAAGCACTCCCCACCTGAGCAAAAACCACAGCTTTCCGGGAAGCTGTCCTGCCCTGCCACTGGTATGTGCCGAGACAACGTAAACAAAAGCCTTCGTTTTGGCTTGGGTCAGGCTCTTCTAGCAGAGCATCATGTACAGTAAACTGAGAACAAACAGGCGAGGCAGGTCTGCTGTCCATCAAAACGATGTCAGATTCATTATGTCCTGTCTCGTGGGGCTTTCTCGTTCCTCCCTGTGACCCAGTTGAGCAAGCTCTGCCTTTGACTGCACTGAGCTCCAGTGGTGTAAGAACACGGCTTCAGAGGTCTGGGGGCTGCTGGCCGTTTGCTTGGTGTTGAGGAGGAAAAGATTAGCTACCATTTCAGAGGTCATCTTGCAGAACTCAGCAGCAGACTGTTACACTGAATTTTGTGAAATGCTGGGGAAAACCCACACTGAAACTAAAGCTCAGAAATAAAAACTTGCACAGCTTAAAAAAAAAAAGTTCTCAGGTCTTTTGAACTGAACTCATCATGCCGATTATAGGTTCAATTCCAGTAATTTCTATTACATATGTTTTTCCTGCAGGAAATGCAGGAAATTGCATGTATTGTTTTAAAAATTGCTTTCTTAAATACTGTAGTTGTCTTTCCTGGTGACCAAAGGAGAGAGATTTAATCTGCATCCAGACATCAGTATGTTCTGGTGTAACAAATCAACAGAGCTAAATAGAACACCATATTATGAAGCTGTACCAGTCATTTAATATATTTATAATGAAAATATTATCCTGTTTGATTTTTTTTAAAATTATTTTTACTTTAAGTTCATTAAAAATACTTACCTTGGATTGAAATTAAGACCTAAACCCAACTTTTAAGCATGAACTTTGTATGTTCAACGTATTTTTAATATATATGTCTTCCTAAGGGAAGAAATAGTGCTGACATCATTTTAATTTAACTGAGCGGCTCATGCTGGAACAGGAAAAATTCTCTTTCTTCATATCTCATTAATGTGTATAGCTAGATAAGCCAGAGGTGTTTTTTTTTAAATGCCTTTTTCTTTGTAACCTACCCAAATGGCTTTTGTAATGTTCCACGCTTACTGTGCGTCACAGGGCTCCTATTAGCCATACTTTGTAAGCAAAAAGCTGAGATGACTGTTGTTTGCTTTTTTTCAAGTTACAACCACAAAAATGTAAGGTTGGGCTGCATATTGGACTTAGGTGCCCCCAAATTATATGCTTTCTAGTCTCTATGGTGGAAATCCTGAATCCTCATTTATACACTGAAGTTCCCTGCACAGACCAGTGCAAAGCTGAATCCAAGGCACTGGCTAATTAGGGAGTGTAATACAGCTAGCAAAAAAACCCAAACCAAAACAAAAAACACCACCAAAAAAACCCCAACCCAACACCAAACCCAAAAAAAAGAACCAACAAAGGTCTAGGAGCAGCAGTATATCTGAAAACCCAGACTCACACAGAGTTTAGACTGCAGTACAGTGTGTCTGACATACTGTTATCAAGGTAAATATGTTGCTGTAGAAGTTGATTTGGCTGTAAATAACTTCATGCAACGCATGAGCTAACTTGTTTAAAACTAGATTAAGGATCTCTGAACTGCACAATTTGCAGAAGAGACATCTCTGGCTTCGGCAGATGTCATCTTCACAAACGAGGCCTTTCTGCCAGAGGAAAGCAGCACTCGTTGTTTTCTTTGAAGCAGACCTGAAGGAGAAACCAGGATCTTGAATGGCTTAGTAGTTAGGACTGTCTCCTTGGAGGTTTGAATTCTGTCTTTTTGATGTGAATGCATAAATCCCCATGACCCCAACATGAACCAGGATGGGGGAACATCATGCTGTCCCTTGCTTACTCTTGCTGGCCCATTTGATGATGGTGCATTCCTTTCTCTGGAATGGCCTAGCATCAATTGTATTGGAGCGTGCACCCTGTGTAAAAGGCTGGTGGTCAGGGCACTCTCCTGGGAAGTGAGACGTTAGGCTTTTGAATGTCTGTAGGCTTAGGAAGCTGTTGAATCCAGCTCTCTCACTTGCTGAGTCCTGCAAGCATTAAGCTGTTGTGTGAAAGGTGGAGATTCCCACCCATCCTTTTAAAAGACAGTGAGCAAGTCTGCATTTTCTGAGGAACCTCATCTTGTCAGTGTGCTCTTGGTATTATTCAGTAATTAATGTTTTGGATGCCTTAGGGGACCTACACATTCCTTTGCCAAATTTCTAGATCCTATCTTGGGAGGGATGTGAGAAATAGGCGCTGAGCTATTTAGGCTGGGGCAATTCTAAGCATGTACAAAGCAAGCACCTAGGAAACTTTCGGGTCAAATAGGGAGGACAGCAGTAAGTTTAGACACCCCCTGGAGTAAGAAAATCTTACTAAAAGGTATTGTGGATTTCATTTTGAACATCTGGGCTTCAGATCTGAGTCAGTTCTTGTTTAGAAACGTGTTCTTTGCTGAATGTGGCTAATGGTCACTGGAGACAGTTGAAATATTCTAGATACACACAGGAAGCAAAAATGTTAGGAATTTTGAAGATCCCCTTTTTTATTTCCAATTTGAGATGTATTTATATTTTGGCTCTTTTACTGCAGGTGATGTCTTGATATGAGTAGTTACTGCTTTTTAATGGACTCCTTAATTTCCTGATACTCGATTTACGGACTCCCTTTTCTACTTAATAATGCTGTCTTCTACATAGAAACAAAATGTTCTGGACATGCAAACTTTAGCTGGCTCAGATGTTAGCTGAAAAATTCTGAGAAGCTTAAGAGTGTAAGCTATCAGGAGTTCTTAAAAAGCTAAAACATTTGGCGTTCTCATGTATCCATGTCAGTAAAGTAGGTGGAAGACACGCTTGACTCTTCTTTATGTTTTCATAACTATTGCTTTGCAATGAGAGGTTTTACACAACTTTGTATATCACAGAGAAATCAAAATTTTAGGATAGCTAAGGAGAAGATTTCTGCATTAGAAGACTTCGACTTTTTGATCAGCACTTACACTCAGGACACAGGCAGAGTCATTTTAAATTTCATCTGGCTATCTAGATCAGAAACTATTTCCTATGAATTCACACCCATTCACACGATCTCACTGCATGAAAGCTCTCACCTTCAAAAAGCAAAGTTCAAAGTTGAGTACACTTTCCTGACTGGAATTATTTGCAGCTCAGTTTCTCTCAGTTAGGAGATATAATATCACATTCTTGTCTGGTTCCCACTGTTCTAAAGGTATCTAAAGAGCTTTGGTTTTAGAGGTTTTTGGTTTTTTTCTCTTGTCACCTTAATGATCCTGTCTTTGGTCAGTGGAAATCAGGTGCTATTTATTCAATTTCTGCAACACCCACTTCATGGGAATCTGTGTACCATTAGCTCTGCCCGTGGCTTTAGAACAACAAATCTATTCTGCTTTGGGAATGCCAAATGAGACTAGCTCAGGTCAGACATAAAGGAAGCAGGAAGAGAACAGCAGTGAACAAGGAAACATTAGTATGAAAACAATTTCACGTTTATGAATCATAGAGCCTTTGGTGAAATTAATTAAACAGCGTGTCCCGAGCACATTCAGAGAAAGAGTTGAAAGACAAAACATCTCTATGAAGGTGAAATAAGTTCATAATAAGTGTTTTCAAGAATGTTTGTTCTATACACAAGGAAAATGAGAAAAATTGAAAGTAAGCCGGTGCTTGTGGGCAGTTGTAGCATATTTTATTTTACTGTTACACTAGAAGAAACCAGTAACACTTTTAAGCACATAAGCCTGTCATCGGGTGACAGAAGGACAAACTTTTGGGCCTCATGGATAGGAAGAATAGACTGATACCAAAGGCTTTTCTGTTTTTCCCACTATACCGGAGTCAGTAAAATAGTTTTCGCTACAATCTCTTGCTTGTACCCGTACAGCATAATCACCACAGCAACGTTCTAGCAAATATGAAAAGACCTTCCGTCCTTTTCAGTCACAGCTGTATTTTTACTTCCACACTGAGAATTCTGAAAAAGCAGATATCATCCAATAGAAGTACACCCCTGAATAAGCTGAAACGTAGCTTCAATTTCGTAGTTTAAAGGAAAAAAATCTAAAATAAATTACAACAATTGTGTACAACTGTGTATGATTTTGACAATATTTATACATTTTTCTACCAAAAAAGAGTGTAATTTGTGCTTTCTGAGAGTACTTATGTAGACTTTTGCTATAGTAGAATTTAACGTTTTTCTCTTCTTGTAATGTTCTGGCTGTTTTCTTGTTTTCTACACAGTTTTCTATTGGTTGCACTGTAAAAGAGGCCTGAGATTTTTCTCTGTATCTGCTCTTCTTTTTTTTCTTTCTTTCTTTCCTTTTTTTTTTTTTTTTGCCACTACACGAGTCTCATTTAAGCCAGAACTGTATTTTTAAAAAATTTATCTCTCTGTGTTCTTGCCAATCTTTAATGAGTACATTAAGGCTTACTATTAAAGTGAAGAACAAACAAAATTATATTGTAAAACATCCTGTTCTGGCTTGCACTGGTTTGCATGTAAATTTTAGGCAGGATTCTTTCTGCCCTATCTTTACATTGGTTGCTCTACGTAATGGAAGATGTTACTTTTCATTCAGTAAAAGAAACCATAGAACAGTAGTCCCATATTTCAACATTTTCAGTGGGAAAAATATCAGTGTTTGAAGAAGGATGTCATGAGTGATTATTATAGTGGCTTATGTTTCATTGCTTTGTGGGGAGGGAAGACGGGCGTTAAAGGGATGGTGGGGCAAAACACAAGAAAAACATGTAGTTGAATGGCAGAAGAGCATTCTATACCAAATTCTCTGGTGCTGTAATAAACCAGGATGATGATGTCTTCTACTCTGTATCAAGTACTGACATGCATCAAACATTATTAAATTTGGGTAAAACTGTTTCAATAATACACTATAAAATAGTATTTTTACTTTGTCAGAGTTTGATTGCTAGTTAAGGAAAGTTCTTTTTAACAGTTCTGCTAGCTGAAAATGGCATTAAAGTAAAAATCAGCATATTAGAGTGGGTTAGAAACTTTCCAGTGCCATGAAAGCTAAATGCTAATTTCTTAAACCCTGAACATTTTATTTTAAATACTTGGCTTTGTTGAATTTCTATCAAGGCATGTTCCTAAAGGAATGTTTCCTAGACTTTCACTTGTTTTTTCTTGAAGTCAGTGACATTGAACATCTTGGGATACCTATTGTCCTGGGCAATACATCTGGTAAGCATCTCCCAGGGCCAGAGACTGCTGGAGCCTCTTGCAGCTGTTAGTGAAATGGACATTCTGCTTGCCTTATTGCGGAAGTTGATAAGAGATGAGTAATAGAGCGCTTCATTAAACTACACTGGTGGATGAACACTGGTTGATTAGTTAAGATGAGATTAAAGCCCAAATTTTTAGGGCTTGGACTTAGCTTGCAGTTTATTGCTTGTTTTTCAGACATGAGAAATTCTTGCACAAACTTGAATGCCCAAATCAATTTTAATTTGAAAAACTCATTAGGTGGTTCCACTGCCTTCTTGCCAGTGAAGAATTTTCCCTATTTTTTACTTACAGACTTTTGTATTGCAGAGCAGGAATTTTAATTTTCTTTTGATTTTTACGTTTAGATGTTCCCAGTTTTGGGCTCTGTTTGAATCTGGACTATCATATAAGAATTTCAAATTTTAAATTTGATGTCAACTCTTGAATTCAAACTTTCTTAAAGTCTTTGGATGGTGGTGGAGAATGTTGGTATACTAGACCAGTCACATCTGTTGGTTACTACAAGGAAATTAAAATTGTGAGGAATGATTTTCAGGAAATATTTTTTCTAGCATTTATTTGCTTCTCCCATCCCCAACCAGTCTGTAAGATCAAAATCTCTTCAGTTTTCATTGTTTTCAAAAAATTGTGCGATGCATTCGGGGAGATGGGGGTTAGGGGTGGGCTTCATAGCATACTGATCATAGGGCAAAGATAAATGAAATATTTTTTCTTTTGAAGGCAGTATGTTTGAAAGCTGGATCACCCACTGTCAGCAAGTAGGACAAAACCAGGACAAATGATGGAATCAAACCCTTACATCCTTAGCACAGCCTTAAAAATAAATAAACCTGGAAGAGTGCCAGCATTCCTGTACTTACTTGCAGGAGACTGTTTGCAGCCCCCTTGTTCCTATTCCTTGTGCTGACAACTTCCAGCTGTGTGGAATATTTAAGAAGGAATAATTCAAGTCTACTGCGAAACTGAGTACTCTACAGTGATCCTAGTACTGTGAGTTACATCTTTAAAGAGTGCTGAGTAAAGACAGGGGAAAAATGCAGTTTTAAAAAAATTTTAATTGTGTTTAGAAAGTTAAGAGGTTTTTCAAGTTTTGAAATTTGTTTGGTAAAAAGCCCTTAAATCATCATCATCCTGTGCTTTCTCCTAAAAATGGTCAATAGTTATCTGTCTTATCAGCTAATTTATCAGCACTAAAGATTTTCTTTTTAAAGTATCTATCATTTATTTTTTTGTACCAAAAACAGCCCTTGAAGTTTTAGGCTGCTCCTCTAGAAATCTGTATTTACGGCCCTTTCAGAAGTTTAAGCATGTCTTGAGGTTCTAATATAAACCCTGAGATGGATACTGGGAGTACCCTTTGAATTCCTTTCAAAGTTTTAAATTCCTTTTATTTCCTTTCGTTCTTTAAAGAAAGGGGTTATATTGATTTAGATTTTTTTTTTGAGACAGAATACAATTAATCTGAGAGTTTATTATTGTTGCACCTGAGTGCAAGAAGCATGTACATTTCAAAGATTATGTTTGATTACTAGCCTTAGTCTCAAATAGCCCATTAGATTTCAAAGATTACTCTTGTGGGCATAAATATGTGCTCAAATATATATATATGTATTTCTCCCTCTTAGTTTGCATTTGCATATGTATGTTCATGTATCTCTATATATGTATATATAGATATATCTATATGTGTGTGTATACATCTAGATGTGTAAAAAAAGTTTTAGAATTTGTATTACATTTCAAATCAGCACAATGTGTCCAATTTCAGCGTGCCATCAATGTGAAAAAAATATTTTGCTTTTGAGCCATCCAAACATTTCATTTTCATTGGACGTAATATTTTGTGTGTCTTAAATTTCAAATTGAAAAATCATTTCAAACATACAAACTGGATTTTTTTGTTTTGAAACTGTCAAAATGGATCACTTCAGCAACTTTAGGAACTTGGTTCCTGAAGAAGACATTAATTAAAACTGTCTTTTCCTCCTTTAATTTCAACCAGCTGATGTTTTCTAGCAAACTAAATGAATTTAAGAAAATAAATTGTGAATGGGTGTGCTTTTCAGAGAGAATTCTACAGTGTTTTGTTAACTAATGGGCAAAATAGTATATAAAGATTAGTTATAATTGTTCAGTAACTTGGGAGTGCCTATTTTATCTGCAACACAACACATTGTTGAAGCTACAAAATGAAAAACATATATCCAGTTTAGATAAAAATTCTCATTTTAAGGGATTTAAACAAAGCTAATACCAAATGATGGATGCATAATCAATATAATGTACTTCTATACTTAAAGCATTTTGAGCTATGGAAAATGTAAATATACTATCAATTTATTTTTTTTGTGGTGAGCTCCAGTCATGACTGGAACAGTATGACTATATTTATGTGGTGAACATGTTTCAGCCTTTTGGTAGAAGAAAACCTAAACTATATAATAATGTCTAAATTAGTTCCAAAAATTGGGGAATGATTTTATATTTATGCAGATTCATAAAGATACATTGGGCCTGTGCAGCAGAAACAGGGTTATAATAATATTTGGGGATGTTTTAGGATGAAAAGGGTCAAGTGATATAAACCACCACAGAATCTGCATGGTGTCACTATTGAATTAAATAAGGGTATTCAGGACAATAGTATGATTGGGGAAAGGGAGTTGCTTTATTTTTTGACTTTGATGCACTCAAAGTACATAGCTTTTAAATGTACTTTTACATAATTATTTATTTGAAACATGGAAAATGTATGAATGGTCTCAACAGCAACTGTAAAAAGAGTGTCTCCATAGCAAGCCCAGGGACAGTGTGGCTGCAACTCCAAGACATAACTGCCGCTCTTTTGATGAATGGTTTAAAAACTTCTTTCGCAACTTGTGAGTAAAAAGACAGAATAATTACTGTAATCAGAACATCACAAACTGGGCCCAGGCTCTGCAGCGTGTTGCAGAGACCTTCTGTGAGTGTTTGTCTGGTGTTTACTCTTTCTGTAATAATAAGGACTGTATATTTCACATTAACTCTTTATTTAATATTTAACATTCAAGATATACAAAACTTTTTCTCTGAATAAGTAGTTTCCAGATACTTTTTTTTTTTTCATTTCAATCAGCACATGCAAAAATACTGCATTTTATTAAATTTTTTTCAGGGTTTTGGTTTTGGTTTAACCAAAGTCCCTTTAAGCAAAACACTTTACTGCTTTCCATTTTTGCCCAAGCAGATCTTACAGCAGGTTCTGTTATTTTCCCTGTAAAGAAGAAAAATTGATGATAAAGTTTAGTGTCTTTAATGGAACCCTGATTATTTACAAAGACTGTCCGAAGGCTGTTTTCTCTAAGTAAAGGAGGAATCAGGAAAGGGAAAAAAAAAAAAAAAAAGATTATTTCATTGTTCCCAGCATTGAGGCTCTTTGAGCCTGCAAGCATATTCCAAATATTCCGTAACTCCAAAATATACTCTCCAGACTTTTCTTAAGAAAACATACTTTGATTTCTCTGAACAATAAGCTGGAGTATTTCTGGCTTTATGTTACTCCTGTGACTTTCTGAAATAGATGCTTGGTTGAGTTATCTCAGCCAGTGAAGTAGGATCCCAAGGCCAACGCCAAGCTTAATCTCCTCTTCCCTGCAAAGCAGTCAGTGATGTTGTCCCACCAGGAGACTGTGAAGATAGTGACCTCCCCAAGCTGGGTTTTCTGCTGAAAGGCAGGGGAATGCGCCGAGTTGGAGGGAGCAGGAGTGTTAGCTTGGAGCCATGTGAAACACTGTGAGCACTGCCTATGCTTTCTGCCTTTACCACTCTTTTTCAGTTGTTTCCAGCCAGCTCATCATAGTAATTTAAGCTGAATTTTTCCATAGATTGTTCCTTCATCACATTAGATTACTTATTTTTTTTAAAGTTTCAACAAAAAGAGGTCATTCGTTTCCAAGAAAAAGGTTGGTGAAGAACAGGTGTTTTGCCAGTGCTCATTTTCTTCATTTGTTTTCTTGAACAGCTGTGTATCCTCTGTGGTTTGGAGATATATATTGAAACTTGGCAGTGAAGTGCCTTTCATTTTTCTCATGAGATTCACCCTTTTTTAGTCAAGTTGCAAACTGGGGAAAAAATTGCGATTTTCATACATGCAGCAGGATTTTATGTCTTTTATTTGTTCGTTTTGTTAGTGGTGTTACTAATAACTTGATACTAACTTTATTCTGAACTAAGACACACCAACTGAAATAGGGACAAAAAATTAACATAGAAATATGTTAAAAGTATGTCATTTTGCCCAGTTCAGCTCTATGTCCTGCAGAAATACAGTGGTAGTGTGTGAGAAGGTAAGTACCATGATGAACAACCAAAGTGCAAAAGGACTGGAGATGCAGTGTACCATAGGAAACAAAATATGTTTCATGAAATATTCTTCTATGGAAAACTTTGATTTTGCGTGTACTCCCATGATTTCTAAAAGAAACCTCACTCTAAGTGAGAGATTTTGTCTGTTTGATTCAGTAGAGACTTTTACAAGGAAGGATGACTACCATTTGTCAAACCTGAGCCTGAAATGGATGTTGAAAAAATTAATTCTGTAACACTTTTTAAGTCACCTTGAACATAGTAAGAATAATGTTGTTAAATAATGAAGAATGTAATGTATTGCTCCAAGAATGGCATTAACTCAGAGATTGAGAGCTGCTCCAAAGAAGTCAAAGAAATAATGAAAATCCATCTAAAATTAATTCCTACATTTTTCAGATCTCCTTGCTATTTCCTAACCTTTTAATGGAGCAGATGAACCAAGAACCACCTTACTAAGAAATTTCAGAAATCTGTTTCAACTTAAAATGCCTCTTTTGTTTCCTACTTTCATCAAGTTTCTTGAAGAACTTCTCTCAGCCAGATCTCCCTGGCATTGTGATCTACGTGAAATAATCAATAGCAGTATGCGATAATCTGCAGTATGATATACTGACAAATACAAACTAGACTAAGCACAATATGGATCTCTTGTTTCTATAAATATGTTATGCTTTCTTAAAGGACTTAAATTTATGAGGGCCTTAGAGACTTACACCTGCAAATATAACACTTTGTTTTACACAATTCCAATTACATTTGAAAATGTAGAAATTTCTCTGGCATATGAGCCCTCAAATGCTTTGTTTGTGAAGTACATGGCTCTTGAATTCTGGCTTTTTGGAGGATTTTTTTTCTCAATTTGATTTTAACTCCTTAGAAGAAGCTACAGCTAAACTAATATTAATCAACAGCAATGGTTTTCAAAGAGTTGCCACTAAGGTATTTATGTCATCGTAAATATTAGGGAAAAGGTTTGTGCAGGAGTGGGAGAGCAGCTTGGCTAAGAAGTTATTTTTATCTTTTCTCAGCTTGAATGAAGACATATAAGAAACCGGCTTTTACGACTTGACTTTTTTTTTTCCTAAGTAAGGCTCCAAGTTTAGACTCCATTTTCTATCAATGCCGTGTAGACATAGTGTTCTAAAAGGGCCATTAGCTTGATCCAGTGTGACAATTCTCATGTTACTTTTTTACCATGGTAAATCCTTTAACCACTGAAATACTTTATATGCAGCATAAAAACAAGGACATGAAAAAAGTAATCTTTTTGGATTTCTTTTTTCAAATTTATTTCAGTAGGAGCTGTAGCCCTATGGCTACATGAGCACTTTGATCCATATTCATGCTGAAAGAGGTGGTCGCATCCTCTCCTTGCTGCAGCCATTTCTTAATTTCTCACTTTTCCCACCATTACTGTTTGTGCAAACTGGCATTGAGTTAAATCACTAGAGCACAACCTTTTTTGGGGGGTGCTGGGGATGGGGACAAGTTGGAAAACAATGCTTGGGGGTGCTGGGGATGGGGACAAGTTGGAAAACAATGCTTTTTTACATAATGGCTGAAAGTAATGTGCTGCAAATACACAGCTTTGATACTGCATTGGGAACTACTTTATGATATAGTATGCAAAAAGTTAATTCCACTTTATTCTGATAAAAATATAGGCAGGATGAAGCCTAGGTAAAAGATTAAATGATAAGAATGAGAAATGAAACTGTGTTAAATATGTTTAGAGAATGGCAAGTGAAATCATACAGTAGTGGTAGTAGTGCTAGTGTTAGGACCTGTTGCACTTTTTATCTTTGTTACTGACTTGGAAAAAGGAGTTAGCCACTCAGTAAATTAACAGCCCCAAAATTGCTACAAGTGTGAAGCTCATTCTAGACAGCGACATGAAAAAGGATGTCATGGTAGAAAGGAAAGCTGGGAAAGGATTAGTAATTCAAGCTTATTCTTTTAATAAAACAAACAAACAAAACCTGAGAACCAAGAAACTATCCTGAAATATTTTGTTCCCTACAGGAAAATGATTCTGGGGAGAACACGATACTAAGAGATGTCAGGTTATGTCAGTGTATGCCAAATGGACATGAATTTGTCAAACAGTATGGATATGGAAAGACTGACGCAGTTTTGGGCTGCTTTTGAAAAGTCATCTCGTTGCAAAAGCAAAGATTACTATGATAAGCCAGTACTGGGGTTCTGGATGACAACCTACAATAAAGATACTGCCACAGTGGAAGGGGCTTAACTAGCGTTATTAGGTCTTTATGTATTGATTTCTGAAGTCTAAAAAGCTAAATGTATACAATGTACCACAACTTAAGTGAGTGAAAAATTTAAGGCTGAAACACCTGGAGAAGATCTTTCTGTCGGTTGTTGTAGGTCCATTGACTTGGTTTAGTTGCAATTTCCTGGGCCAAGGTCAAATTATTTAGCTGGAAACACGTAGACAAGGTAGAGTAAAATACAGAGTAAACGTATATTGAAGATATACACACATATGCACGTGATCCTTACAGTGTGATAAAATTGGCTGTGGAATGGTCTACTTAGGGAAAAGTATAAATCACATTGTTTGGAGCTTTTAAAGTGATTCTGAGCAAAGCCCAGTGTAGCATGCTGAAGTGGAGCAATCTTCCACTGGCTGGAAAACGGGCTGTATTCCATAGCCTTTCCAAATACTGTTATTCTTTATAAGAAGCCACATAGGAGAAGGATCAAATTTAAGTATGTATGAAATAAGCCATAGAAATTCAAAATTACTTTCAAATCAAAACCAGACGTATGAATCACTGTTACTGCATTTTCTTGACTGAAGACAGCACCTTTGTACGCTATTTGTGCCCATCATTGAGGTTTTGATACCCAGATGTTGGTCTGTAAGCTTGCTAAAACCTCTGATAGTAAATTAAGGAATCAGCTTTTCAATTCTATAGAAAGATCAGATTGGAAATCCTGGTAAGTTTCTGCTTTTTGTTTTTTTCTTTAAAAAAATTGAGCTATGGTAGGATCTCTACATATCTAAAAATCATCCTGACCTAAATAAAAGACTAAATATTGAAGATACAGTTAGATATATATATATATAAGTTCTGAATTTCCCTCACACCCATTGCTCTTTTTTCAGCTTGTAATTTAAATAGCTTCTCTCCAATGGGATCAGTAATTGTGCTCAAGAGTTATTTTGAGTTTCAGAAATATGTAAACTCAGATTTTGAGGTTTCTTTACATACAGGAAAAAGAGATATAGTCCCTGCAACAAAATGTTCTGCCCACCCACACACGGTAGCCAAAACTAAACCAGAAGGGGAAAAACATGCCATTTGTCAGAGCTACGAGGTAACTTGCATAAGCAAAAGCTATGCCTGTAGCCACCAGAAAAACTTAATCTTCATTTTGAGAGTCCCATGTTGTGTTTCAATTTGTTCAATAGAGAAGCTAAAAGACAAACACAGTTAACAAGATAGTCACTGGATAGTAAGGAAAGAGGGGGAAAAAATGCACAGAAATGTTCTTGTAGCTCCATTCAGTTGCTTGTATTTGGCATTGAGAAAGAAGCTTTGCTCTCTTGATTTGCAGAGGGTTTCTAGACTGCTAAATTGCACAACGCTGCAGTAATGCAAATTTGTAAAACTAGCAACGTTGATAGTTATTCAGTCACTGAGTTTTGGTAGTGTTAACGTTACTCTATGTTAAACCAGAGCTGCTTGAATCATTCGATGTGTGTTGTCCTCGGGTATAAAATAGTGTGCTTTAGTCAGATGTTTGGATGCAGCAGATACTATCTTTGAAATTTAAGAGAATTCCCACTTTTCCATTTCAGCAATAGTCGTAAACAGATGTCAAGGCTTGAAAAACGATTTCTGACGATACCATGGCTTCTCACATTTCATCATGCCATACTTGAAAAGGGAGAGGAGGCAGGCTGCTGATAACCACTCGAAAACAAACTAAGATGTATGGTCAGATGGAGAATTACAATGAAATATGTTGATATTAATGCCTGGTTTTCACTGCAGGATAAGCAGCAGGTTTCTCAAGAGTATTCTGTTTCTACACCAGTGAAATCTGCGTATAACGGGACAAATTAAGGGCTTGTATCAGGGATAGTGGTGTGCACTGAAGACAAAACATAGAGGGCCAGAGCAAACTTATCAATTACTCAGTTCCCCATAGACATTCAGTCATGTGTCTCTTGCTTCAGGAAAGTGGATTTTACTTTCCAGATCTACAATTAGGCTGTACGTAGGGCAAATACCTATTAATTTCCAAGCACACAAGTTTGCGTAACTGCACAGGAGTTAAAGTTAGCGAGAGGATGGACAGCATTTTTATGCATGCCAGAGAAGTCTCCATGCTCCTGCTGATCAACCTTTCTCAGGCCTCACTTCCTAACAGCTGGGATGAACCTGCTGTTCCCAGCGCAGCAGGGCTGTGTGTGGTATTAGAAGGTCCAAACGCAGTTTGTTTCTCTGGGAGATTTGTTCCCCTCCACCCAAGAAGTACTTGCTGGCTTCAGAAGAGGTGAATAAAAACATATGTCAGAGAGCAGAGCTACGCAGATAGTTTTATTTTAAAGACGAAAGCATTTCAGTGTTCTGTTGTTTTACTGAGTTGCCAGGAACTTGCTTGAAAGTTCATTGTGTTTTATTTTGCATGCTTGCAATCGTGTGGCAGTATTTAAAGCGAAAGCCATGGGTTTGACCTGTGCAATCTTACCTCATGGTGTGCTGTCCTGACAGAGAGCGAGACCTTTAAAGTAGTGACATCTAGATAACCAGTGACTTGCTGGAGGCAACCCAGTAATTACTACATGAAAGTATATCTTTGAATGACAGCTTGTTCTCTTGCTTCTCATCATGATGAACATGGAGCCAAGCCTCTCAGTCCCTGCAGAAAACTGAAAAAGTTCCCTTGAGTCTTTGTTAAGGAGGAACTCTGATGTCCCAGGAGGGAATCAGGCAGGTCTCCTTGAAGGCTTGGGCTTATTTTCAGCAGAATAAAGCAATTTGCTCTGCTTCAACTTACTGTTTTTATTGTGATTCAGATCATAGCAACAGTTGTTTTCCAGGGACCTAGATGGACTTTTTGCCTGGCTTGTTGAATGAGGTGTTCAGTATGCTCTGGGTATCCTGTGTCTGTGTATTTGCATGTTTGTCCTTTGTAAATAATCTAACTGGGTCATAGGACAAATTGTTTCTGGAGGTTAGATCTCCCTGTCTTCTGTTAGCAGCCCTAAAACTTCCAGAGATGTCTGCCTGCAAGTGAAGTGGGCAATGGCATTTTCAAGGTTGTGGCTCAGAGCTCAGTTCAGAAAAGGGGACCAGTACTTCCAACAGCGTAAAGGTTCCAGTCCTTGATCATCTAATTTTTTCTAGCAATACGTATTTGAAAGCTCACATGTGCCTGTTGTTGCTCATGCTTAACTGCAAATAAACTATAAAAGCTCCCAAACAATTCTGAGCACTGCCCCAACTGCCCAAATCCCATTAGTGACTGGTACGTCAACCTACAAAATAACACTGTGATTGCTGAAGGAGTCCATGCTATTTTTCCATAAAAATTATCTCATTTCTTTTAGCTTACACAGATGTCTTTTGCTGTCTTGACATAGCTCCTTGTCGATTAAAATTCCTGGCACAGAACAGGCTTTACTTATGTGTACATCATCATTTTGATTATTTCTCTTCCTCAGGGGAACTGAAAGCATGTAATCTCTGATTTGTAAAACAGTCTTGTTACAGGTATCTTATTTTATAGGATTTAAAATATGGACATATTTGGTTTGTTCCTTTGATTTAAAAGAATATTCTAGTAAAATATGCTTTCTAATAAGATGGTTGTGAGGTGGTTGTAGCTGCAGACCTAACCAAACACATGTACATTGACTGCACAGTATCTCGGCTCATTCTCCCTACCCCCAGTTTGGTTTGCTCTTCCTTTTTCTTCTTAAAGAAAGTCTTGTCAGGATAAAGTCTGTCCTGACTTCATAACTGCTTAACATGCCTTGATTCTAGACTGGAAGTCACTGATTTCTTTCGAAATGTTCCTCTTGCCCACAACGAACAGTTTCAGCCTTTCTTTGCTCTGCCAGCAGAACACTGGTAGCAAGTGGTGGGTTAGCATACCAGTCAGTGAAGCTGCTCTATTAGGGCACTTAATTTTAGGAGCTTAACTTTAAACACCAAGCTTTAAGACAGCTCTCATTAGTGTTACACAGCTACCTTGTAAAATCTCTCAGGTTCAGAAGACTGTGAATTGATAAAACACTTTCCTTTTATTTAAGCCAAAGCTTTAGAATTATCTATGAATCAAATTATCACTTCACTGAAACCAAAATTATGTATGTTAAAATGTTAACCTTTTTTCCATGGCTGTGTTAGTCTACTTAAAAGTTAAAAAGTCTACTGCAATAACTTTCATAAGTATGTGGAGGAAGTTGCCTTGTGTTTTAAATGTATTTAGTCAAAGTCATAAAAGATAACAGCATAAAAAAAAAATTAGCATGAAAATATATGTAAATTCAAGTTCATCCAAAAATGTTATTTTTTTGAAATAGAAGTGTTTCATGGAAAGATTATGACTCAGGGAGTGATTATTAAAACCAAACAAAAATAACAGCAACATTTTTAAACGCTGTTTTTTCCACTCTAAATCAGTTCTTGGTAAGGGCTAAGTTAGAGTTTAATACGTATATGTCATGAAAACAACAAAGTTTGCTCAGCCTGAATATTTTTCCCAGTTTAATTTCAAGAGAAGCACAGAGAATTTCTTACTTTCTGTTGCAGAACAAGAAAATATTCAGAACCCTGAAATTTATAAAGGAACAAAAATCTGATCTTTACATAACAGTAACAGTTATGTTACTATGTACCTATATACCTTCTCATTATATTGTTTTGCAGTAAATTACTTCAATCTTAAAGCTTACATTAAGAGCAGATTCATTAATAACTGAGTTTAGATTATTATGCTGTAAAAATCATGGTTGTTTTCCAGTTAAAATGCCTTAGTACTGTAAACTCAGTTATGCATAAAAATCTTGGTTTTTCTGTGGTGAAAACCAACAGTTCATTATAATTAACCTTCATAAGTTTACTTATTAAACTAATAGACTAGATGTTACAGGCATTGTGAAATAAATAGTTTTCTAGAGCCACTTAATTTACAAGCTCTATCATTCATTTGAAAAAGAGAATTCCAGCATTCAGTTATTACATGCAAATGTTTATAGTGAGAAAATATTCAGTATTGTCATTCAGTTAAAATAAGATGTAAAGTATCTGCTAGTGGGCTTTTGCAAACAGTCACAAAGAGACATGTGTGTGCAGTATCAGTACCTATGGAGACAGGAGTTTGGAGAAGTTGGAATGGCTGCTGCTAGCAAATGTTCTCAGGGTAATTTTCCTTATCAGATTATCAATAAACTGGGTTGTTGATTACATTTTCTTTGGAAATACTGTGATTAATATTTTTGAAACATTTTTATTTAAAAAAAACCCAAGCTTGTTACATAGAAACTTACTGAAACTGGATTATGCCTGGTACAAATTCATTACTATAATTAATAAGCTAAATTCTGTTTTGAATGCATGCATCCAAACTCTTTTGAGTTCCCAGTTACATGGCATATATGTAATCTGCTGCTGTAAGTGTACCCTGTTTCTTTAAACAGCCATATTGCTTTTGTTTCTTCTGAAGCATCCATGTTTGGAGTTACTAGTTTCTATGGAGGGGAAAAAAAAAAGGAAAAAAGATGACATAAAGCAAAATCCATGAGCAAACAGAAAATGCAAAAGCAAAATAACATTCAGGACCACATCTTGATGAAGTATTGCAAGTTTTCCAGTGCACGTTGTTCTAGTCTATGCATGCGCAAATCGATTGTTGGTACATGTAACAAATATATGGTTGCAACCATATGCTTTAAATGTATCTAGATATTGAAAAACATGATCCATGAAACACAATATACATTACCTACACTATCTATGTAATCTATGCAGTTATTACCATGGAGATTTTAACAAGGACATCTAGTTTCTTCTTCTTGTAAAGTTAGGCGCTTTTTTTCTTGAAATTCTCCTCCTTTCACATTACAACTTAGTCTTACATATAAAACATGTGCAAAGTTGTTTTCCTGATCAACTTTGCATTTAATTGCATTTGGTGTTAGAGTAGTTTAAACAGTTGGCAAAAACTGTAAATTTTTCAGATCCCTTACCTGCAGAATGTTGGGGGTTTTTCTGGAAAATTTAAAGCTCAGAATGAGAACTTCATAAAGTGTTTATTTTACAAAACAGAGTCAAACAGATAACATTAACGGCTACATCATAGAATTAGCTAAATTCCCAGTGATTCTGTAAACTTCACCCAGGCTTTTCTCTTTTTCGGTCTTGGACAGAGGCGTTCCATTGTTTAGAGCTCAGCTATTATAGTATTGAATGGAAGAACATGGAAAGAAAAACCAGTGAGCACCCTTAACCTCACTTCACCCCACATTGGTTTTAAAATGCAGCTGATATTCTTTAGTAGAAAAATGAATGATAATATCGAACAGTCTGGAAAGCGAGGGAAGTGTCTGCAGCTACCAGTTACTCAAGTAATCCACTACATTTCAGGATAGTGTACTATAAATCAAGGTATTTAGTGGCCAGTTTAATTTATATCACCAACAGCCAAAGAGGGACAAGTATTTCATGAATTTCTTTATATCCTGATGGAAACACTGGAAAGGTCTTGCCTCAGTGTGAATCATGGTCAAGTCGTATAGGTATTTTCTGTTACCTGTTGAAGCCTCATCTTACTGCTATTGAGGTCAGTGAGAGTTTAGCGATTGAAAACATGTTTGCAGTGATAACGTCCCTCTACTCTCTTAATAATCAATGCAAACAGCTAATAGCTCTAAAGGAACCCCTCTTATGTCTATCTTGTTTCCTCAGTTGTTAAACATTTTACTTAAAGAAATGCTGCTTTCTTAGTATTCATAATAATTTATATTCTTGAGCTCAAAGTAGACTATAAATGGTACCCTTTTGCTATTTGTGATATACAACATTGCAGTTCTCACTTTCTATGCAAGTCTACTCTTCCTACAAACATATTTTTCCCCAGTATCTTTTATAGGTAATACACGAATGACTGGATTCATTGATTACACTATATGGTGGCATTTGGAATTTACTGAGCAAATTTAAGTTTCAAGCAAGATTCTCCAGCTGTGAAAGTAAACTGAAAGCCTGCAGCAATTTTTGTGTTACGAGGTACTATAGCAGACACAAAAGCAATGGATGGCATGGGGCAGAACCAGGTCAGCGGGGATCAAGGAACTCCAAAATGCAGAGAAAATGCATCCCTGTGTTGCCCTGTACTGCTGTAAATGATCTACAGTGATCAAATTTTGCTAGTTAAAGATTAACTTGAGTACCTTTACATGACATTGAAGTAATTTGTGTGGGTGGAGTAAATGTTATTTACCTTCCTCTAATATGCATATCAAGCTTGCCAGTTTTCAAATAGCAGCTCTCCATTTTGTGTCTTTGACAAGCATTTACTGCTTTTGCGTTCCACTCCAAAAGGATCAAAACCTCCTTCTGCATCCTCACTAATGCAGTGGCTCGAAATCCAGTGAAGTTTCAAGTCAGAACTTAACTCAGTTTTCTTTAAATACATGTAAAGATTTCTTGTTATTGTTTTACCTCGATTGCCAGGGATGTGATTCTTAGGACAGAAACAAAGAACATACATTCTCATATTATATTTCCATACTTTCAACTTTGTGGCTTCTTTCTGATGAGTGAACAAAACCCATCACATACCAAGTAAACGTTACAGGAAAAAATGGCTCCTGAAACATATTAGCTGCCTACAGCGACAGCCCAGGTCTCAGTTCAAAGAAAGTTGTCCCGAGCATCACAGACACTTTGGAATATGTCCTTCCCACATTCCTCTGAAACCACAGACAGGACATCCTGCACCATAATAATAAGAGCCTGTGGGTTGTGAAGAGCCAGGAAAGAGCAGCATGAGAATAAGGGAAAGAAGTTATACTTGAGCAAGAAAATATCAGACCTTTCTGCTAGACTCCAAATTACCAAACTGATTCCTGAACCAAGTTCAAAAGACTCATTTGTGTTTTCTACATTTGAAACTTATTTATAATGGTATGATATGACTGTAGGGTAATACAAGCTGTTTATTTTGTGAAAGAACTGTCTCAGCTGTAATTTTATCTTTGTTGGACTTGAGCTTTATGAGATCTCAGAACAAACCAAGCCTACAGGAATAAAACCTAAAAGCAAAATAATATGCCCTTGGCAGTTAAATATACATATATATGCTGTGCTATTTACAGGTTTTCTGTCACAAAGTGCAAATTCGTAATTAACGCTACTAAGTTGTCTCTCAAAAACTTAACTAGATGTTTTTGGGGCACAGTACAGCTCACGCTCAGAGATCTTTTCGAATACCAAATTGTACTTCTCTAGACAGTGCGCACGCTGTTCTCTCTTACTTGTTTAAGAAGAGGGCAGATCAGAGGCTATGGAAATGTCCGTGGATATGCATCCAAATCCAGTCCTGCTATGTTTGGTGAATAGCAGCTGTTTATGGGTGCTATTTACTTTGAATATAGAGTCAAGAAAGGCCCCACCATTAAACTACATCTGTCTGAGGATTCTTCTCCAGGTACATGAGCTTTGCCACCTAAGAAATACTCATACATTCCTGTATACAAGTTTGTTTTCTATTCATTTTTTACTTTGCTTGCAGTATTCATCATAAATTTGTTATATATTTAATGTTCATTCAGAAAAAGAAACAGTTTTCTGTCCTCCATAGAAAGGCTAAGAAATTGAAATGGTAATAGTAACTCAAAGAAATGGACAGCAAATAAGTGGTAGTTTTAATAAGGTGAATCCTTCTTAAAGTGAATTAACTATTCCTGATAGTTTTCTTATTCAGTTTTGTTTGAAATCTTCCTTGTAATTTTTTTCCTGTTCCAAAGTGGCTTTATGCAAACCCACGCTACACGATAGTCTCTACTGTCCTTAATGCCAAAAGACTGTTCAGTGGTATCAGAGAGAGAAACCCTCTGAGAGGGGAATGCAATATTCCACTTCACCAAAATGAAAACAAAATTCTTTGATTGTAGTGGAGTCTGTTTCTTTTCTTATAAGGACTGAAGATATTTTGGCAGCTGTGCTACTTTTCTTGTGATTTGTGGTATTGTTTATTATGAAAACAAATTGCCCATCTATTGGAGGATATTGAGCCAAATTTGCTGATGTCAGTGAAGATACCCTGCGGCTGAAATGAGGTTATTATAATCCATGCAGGAACTTAAGAGGCTTAGAAAACTGCTGCAGAGGAACATCCCAACTTTGCAGCTTTGGAACATTTTTAACTGGGAACCCCTGGCAGTGTAAAGTGAAAGCAGGGTCCAGCTTTTGGGTTACGCTTCATTTTTAAAGGTAGGGCTGTACCAGCATCTGTCAGCAGCAGCAGCCTCCAACAGTAGGGGGGGTAGGGGTCAGTCTTTTAATGAACAGTGGCTCACCTGTGGTGGATCAGCATATACTTAAACTGACCTCAGCCCAGTACCTGCCTTTTCTCTCAGCAACAGCATCACCATGAATGCCAGGGAAATCATTCCTCAGATGGAGGGAAACCTCTGCTCCATCCGAGCCTTTGCTCTGAGGAAGGCAGGTGAGTGCTAAGAGAAGAACAGCACAGGGCTTTTCTAGTGCTTCCCCTGCCTTTGAGGCACAACCAACTCTATATTAAATTATGATGAGAAACACAAATTGAGTGCTTCTTTCCATAACAGTGTAGAAAAGTGGATTTCCTAAGCACTGATGATTATTGCTGCCCAGTGGGGGAAGTGCCGAGCCATAAAAGGTTGCATCAGAATTTTCCCAAGCACTGAAAAGATCAGAAAAGGCACGATCAGGGAAAATATGAGAAAGTTTTATTAGCCTGTTCCATATTGTGCATGTAGTTTTGTAGCAGCTTCGGGAAAGGGACTGTTTTCCAGCTGCTTGCTAGGTGAAGTTCTGTTCTTCTGCATGCTAGGTAATGGGATGAGGAGGAAAAACATCTCACTTGCATCAACAGCAAAACATCATGGACCCCTTAATTGTGAGAAGTACGATGTCTCAAATTTTATCTGTTAACTAGTACTTGTAATAGCCACATGTCACTACTGTGGATTGAACTACATCACCACCTCTGTGATCTGTCTTCGTAATTATTCTGTGTAAAGAGAACATTTCAATAGTGAACATAGTCTTGCTTCATATCTAGTTTTATTATGCTGTGACAGTGTACTTTCACAGCAATTAGTTCAGTCAGTTCCATTAAATATGACATGTTGCAAGCCTTTCAGCTTCACTCATTTCAAGTCTGAGAAACTGACTTCTAAGATCAACAGTGTGATAAGGACACAACGCTGCCCTCTTTCACCTTGGAATATGGAAATGTAGAAATAATACAGAGTGTTTGTACTTCATGTCTTATTAAGATCTGTATCTTTGATATATATAACCTAACCATTCTATATATGTAATTTGTGAATGTGATATACTTGATTCCAAAAACATCTGACTTGCTGGCTCAGTATGAAGCCCATACAGGCCACAGGACTCCACTAGATTGCTGCTTGCTAGCTTCAAGTAAACTCTAGTCAAAACCTCTTTTTTTTCTTTTTTTTTTTTTTTAATAGAAATGAGCTTAGAGCAATAAAACAGTTTTAATTTCACAAATAGACACTCCTTGGGAGATTGGATTAGATCAGTTTCTCTCTCTCTTTAAGGGCAAAAATATTTTAGCAGAAAATTGCATAATTATGTTTCTTTTACCTAAGGCAAGTTCTGCCAGTGAACCTCCATCAAAGGTATGCATTTAAGCAGGAAACCAGCATTTCTGGCTGGAAAGAAAAGCAGCATTATCTCTACTTTGTTTACTTTAACAGGACCAGCAACGATTTAGCACGAACACGGGAGTTTTGCCTGCACATAGCGAAGGGGAGAGAGAGTGCCTCAGAGAGGGAAAGAGATGAAGTCCATATGTTAGGTACGGGTGTATATGTGTTCATGCCTTGCTTAGGTTTCGTATACATCACTGAGCAAAGCTGTGAGATGTTATCTCATTGCCAATACATCAGCCTGTTTTGCTTGGATGAAAATTGACCACCCTTCAGAATGCCAAGTCATTTATCAGAATAAAAGACCCCAAACTATCTGAGAGGCAGAGTGCAGGGTTAGTCGAGAGCCCATGCTGGAATGCATTTAACGTCTCTGAACTTCATGCAAGAGAGGTAGAATGCAGCTGCTATTAGCATTTTCCTCTGTACTCCCACAGGAAAATGTATTCTGTGAAAGTCAACTGACCAGATAACTGTAGAAGCAGAAGAAAGAAAGTAGTAATACATGGGCTGTGAAACCTTATCTTAAATTGGTCTAGTAATATTGGGGAGAGGTACTCATGTTACTGCTTTTATAACTACCGTAAACAGGTTAAAGCTTTTTGTTACTAAAACCACATGGAAAATGAGTTCTTTGTCAAAGAAATTGATACTTGACTGGGCACGCTGTTACAGCCTAAATAATTTTAAAATGAAAATCAAGAGGGTTTTAAAAATTGTATTGCTCTAAAAATATAGGATGCAGATGATTTCATGAAAGACTCTTTCACAGAAGTAAAATATGTAGAAGGTATTGTGAAAAAGTATTTTCTCCATATTCCCACATTACTTACTTTTGTGCTGTTAGCATACTATTAAACGCAATGGAGTTTTCATGTGTAATATAGGCGTCATCCAGGTCTCAGTGAAACCGATGGAAAGAATCCTACTGACTTCAAAGACCTTGGAATCGAGCCCTTACATAAATTGCTAATTAAGCTTGATTAGTAAGTGAGTTTGGCCAATGGAAAAAGCTTACCAGATTTATAGGCTACTTGAATAATAGGTAGTGGAATTAGTGAAGGTCTTACAACTTTATTGCTGGAGTTCTGTTTTACCACAGCACAGCATGAGCTAAGGGCTTGTATTAATTCTGTGCTTGATAGAAATAAGGCAAATGTTTTTTCTAACATGAATTTTTATTGTTTACATAAGACAGGCTTCCTTTTCATTAAAACTTTTGTTATGTTTCCTTTGAAAAACAATGATACAAATTAAGGGAAAGGGAGTATAACTTGCATTAATGGGATGAAATGAAAAAAGGAAGAGTTATGCAGAATATCAGGGAAAACATCCTGACAGCAAGATCTATTAGAGTACTGAATTGTGTCTTGCAGGAAATAGAGGAAGCCACGTCGCTTGAGACAGTTTGAAACTAGATTGGATGAACCACTGAAAAATCCAGCATATAAATGAGACTGGGAAATGGGCTGGGTCACCTAGTAGACCTTCTGTGTCTCTGAAGTCTAGAATAATTTTAGGAGTTGTGCAATTTTAGGAAAGCCTATGTATATCTAGGCTCAGTTGTGGTACTGATTATACTAAACAGTTTACATTAGGCAATTTTCAGCAACCCATGTGTAAAGCTAACCAGGAATATCCTCAAGGAAAAAGAAATCAAAATAAGATGAAAACTAAAGCCCTGTAACTCTGAAAAGGGACTTAATGTGGCTATACCTTCTGATTCATACCTGTTTGTCTCACTGTGGTATAATTGCTTGACTGTCCAAGTGGTGGATAGGTTTCTAACCTACTGGTATGAAAAAACGGAGGTTGAGTGAGGTCAGTATTTGGCTTATGGTGCTCATGGTATTAACCTAATTCTCTGGTTATCAATGTTTTGGTAGCTTAAGCATATTGTATGTGCACTGATCTGGCACTAAAAAAAATCCAGTATACTTTTAGGGATAACTATAGTTCATTATTAGATTTTTGGTTCCACTGGTTTAGTTTCTTGAAGTCTGCAGCTGACTGACTTATTTTGTTTGGTTAAGAGACTTTGCTGTGTGTATTTGACCTCATTAAATGGAGGGTGTATGCAATAAATCCTATTAAATATGGGGTAGATAAGAACATTACATACCCCCAAAAGCTCTCCCAATATGCCATGAAAATATTATTTTGATTAGTATGAAAAATGCTGCTGCAGAATGTATTTTGGAAGGAAAAAAAGATCTTTTCCTCATGGCTTACTTAAAATTATTAAGGTGTTCTTTGAAGAACATCACAGTATGGCTTAGAATTAATCAACAAACTGTTCCTAAACGCCATTTGCCAGGAATAATCAAACAGGCATATGTTCAACACTCAGGAAACATTTCAGAGGATTAAAAGTCACAGCGTGGAGAGGAATATGAAATCCTAAACCTTCCTCTGCACTCAGACAAGCAGACAGCCACATCATGAGCAGCTGAATCAGACTTCAGGAACTGCTTGCACAAACTATGAAAATGTCTGGCAAGATAAAATGTACCCTCAGCTGGAAGAAAATGATTCAATGGTCACATGATGTCCCATGGCCATCGCTTTAAACAGACTTTCAGAAACATATTCGACATGTGTTGATGATCACACAGATGAAAGCATGCATTGTACAGACGGGAATTCCAGTGTCTTGCGCAGAGCCTTCAGGACTTATGAAAGGGAGCATTTACAGTGCACTTTTAGGACAACCGCAGGGAAAAGAAGTGCCTTTATCAGTCAGTACAGTAGTTATGAAAGCCTTGTTTTCTTGAACATACTGAAGTATTCATATGTACACATATGGTATTAGAGATTAATTCATCTGTCCCTTGATGCATTCCTCATCACTGAAATAGAAAAACAAAACAGAAGAAAATGGAAAAGACTGCAGTGGAAAGAAAAGCCCCATTTTATTCAGTCTTAAGCATGACAAAGAAAAAAGATGGTTGGGGTCAGTCTTTGAATGATTTTTTACGTGCCCTGTGGACTTAAACTCCCCTAAGGTATTTTACTGAGCTTTATGACTGGGTAGAACAGCCCTAGATATTTACTTGGTATATCATGAAGGGATTTTAAAAAGCATGTGTAAGACAAACCCACACTTTTTTCCTTTTTTTCCTGCAAATTTATTTAAAAAAAAAAGGGGGGGGGGCTGTGTTTCAGTCTTTTAAATAATCTCAGTTATAGATGTTGTTTTATTTTCTCTGAATGTGTATATCCAGGGTACTTCTTTTAGGGGAGGCCAGCTAAACCTCAAAGCAGACAAACAATTTTCTTAAGATTGACTGTAACTTCAGATTGACATTCCTTAATGAGCCTAAGCCCCAAATCCTGCCTTGCTGAAAACAGTCTAGGTTCACCAAGGTTTCTAATCTTTCAGTTCAACTTTCAGATGTATAACAAACCCTCAGACCAGGCAAGAAGTCAAAATAAGCAAAGAACTTTCTGGATTTTGTCAATGTGTTCTCTGGAAAGACATAAATCTCAGTGTAGGTTTTATCAGGCATATTTTCCCTTGGATCTAACCTAACCTTCTGATTTTTCTCATGAAGTTCTGTATTTGTATAAAGGCATGGACATAAAAACTTAGTACAATCTGGGCAGATCTGTATTATGGATATGAACATAAAAATAGGATGGAATAGACCATTTTGCATTAGGGACCTATTTGTAATTGTGAATTTAAAGAACCAGTCACATTTTAGTAAACTATAAAATGTTTTAGTCATGTATATTTTGTGAGCACACAGGTATGGTTTTCAGTTGTGATAAATCAGCTCTTTGGTGATCTAAGTAGGGTATATGAATTATGTCTATAGAGTTTAATGTTACAGTTAAGGCTCCCTTCCTTTGCAAATATTCTCAGTTTCCAGGATGATTTAATTAGTTGATTTATGTACATTTCTCAATAATAAAACTGCTTAAATGCTTTAAAACAAATGGTACAATTTGAGACAGGACCAACTGTCAACTGAGATAGGTGGAATTACATCAGAGATTAAATTGGCCTACTGTTTCATTCAGTCATAATTCCCATTGACCTTTGTCAGGTTTTTGCTTGCAGAAGTGAATAAAAAATGAGGCTTTGGCTCCTTAAGCTTTATGTTATTAAAACAAAATTGTTGACCTTTCTGGTAGGTGATCAGAGTGGTAAAGTCAGGTTTCTTGCCAGGCTGGCTGGCTATAAGATTAAACTTTGAGGATTTATAATTGCAGTAAAAATTAGTTTTGCCATAGCAAGGAAGTGAAACAGTTTAAGACAAATGCTTTCAGTAGGTGCAGTCATTCCTGTAGAGATCAGATTTCCTTTGCACTCTCTTTTCTGTACCCCGTAGGTAATAAATTCCACCTGGATGTATGGCAGCAGTAGTGACGCTTAGTGTCTCAGTCAGCCACCCAAGGTAGACACTTTGCTCTAACATACATATCTTGATCTCTTTGTCTTGGGCAATGCCATCACACATTACAACGGACCATTTAAATGTGTAATTTCATTGATCAGATTTACCACTGCTGTCTTTGTTGCTAATACCTGTAATTATGTTCGGACTTAATGAAAAGGCCACAGCAAAATGTCTGAGGAGCCCTATAACCTGGTTTTCCACATTCCTGGCCTTTTGTTTGTTCCAGGATTTGTAACATGGTAATTTATAATGATAGGTGATAGATGAGATAAGTGGTTTTGCTGTAATGCCAGGAAATTAGTTTAATTGCACTCATGGCCAGAAGTGTATTTCATCCAATCGTTTTATAGGGAATTGCTAGAAAATAAAAATAGTAATAATAATGATTAAAAAACCAACCAAACAAACAAACAACAAGGAGAGAAATTCTGCAGCTCTAATCCCAGCAAAATTTCACTTCTCTTTGTTTAGGTCTGGCTTTATCAAGTTGCTTGGTAATAGGTGAGCCAGAATAATAACTGGCAGAAATTAAAAACTGAGGCAAATAGGCAGTTAGTGCAATTTGGCAGTATCATTTTATCTGTATTATGTTTTCATCATAAATATCACTTCTACAATTTTAGTTGTATTTTCAATATTAATGCCTGTATTAGCATGGCTTTGGTGATGTTTATTTAATGTAGTTTACAACATTTCTAAGATAAATTACAGGGTTGAAGCATACATTTCACATCTATGGTAAAGATCATATTTGTGATAAGCAGTGAAGGAGGAGGATAGAGCAGAATCCTTTCAGTCAGAGCACATTTTTCATTCATTTAACTTCAGTGATATCCCTTCAAATAACTGTTGTAATCTTGGGACATAATTTGTAACATATCCTTCTGGGAGCTGACCAAATTCCCATTGATTTTTCAGTTTTGGATGTTGCCAAAATTTTGCATGAAGCTGAAATACCCAAGCTTTAATATCATCAGAGGCCTCAAAATGTTCACAGTGAACACATCTTTTGTGTGTTATTGAGGAAGAACAAAGTGTTATGGCTTTGGAAAAGAAATTTCTAGGAAGTCACTAAAGCAGGTTACAAACGAGATGGAAGACTAATACATAAAAAGACAAAGGACTTGTGAAGGGTAATTGCACAGCCAGTGTTTCCCAGTTGGAAGAAGCACTTAAATGTGTCAACAAGACTTGTGGCAACATCTGCTGAGCATATTTTGATGCCATCCTTTATAGCCACTCATTTTTACAAAGCATAACCATTTCTGAAACATATCTGAGGCTACAGTGCTGTGAGCAGCTGAAAAATCAGTTTCTTGACCCTGAAAAGAGGTAGACCTCTTCCTTCTCTTTCTCCCTCTCTTTCCACCATTCCCTGGTCTTTGCTGATTAGTTTTCAGCAGGGTTAAGAAACTGAACTGATTCAAGGAAGTGTCCAACCAGCTTTTAGATATTTGTCTGTATGGACTGTGTAGCAAAACAGATGGGACAAAGATTGAGTGGAACCTCTTTCTTTGAGAAAAAAATGTGTTATTAGAGTCACTAACTGCATTTTGTGGATCCTAAGAGATGGTGGTAATTGAAATATTCTGGGTCTGTTACACTGGTATCAAGATGCAATATTACGGTCAGTATGGGCTGGAGGGAAAATGTGTTGGACCTGCGTCTGAATTCCATTTGTTCCACTGTGCCCTGGACCTACACATCCAATTATCTGAATTGCACACAATCACTAACTAGCTTACAATATGTAAATGATGTGTTTATATGGAAACCACACAAAAGGGTATGTTCTGAGACTGCAGGAGATACATCCAGAAAACCAGTTGGTGTCATCAAAGTGCTGAACACTGAAGCATCTGTATGAGATAATTGAGGGACAGGTTAAAACTGAATTGCTCCAAGAAAATTAGCAGAACTGAAAATGCCTAGGATAGTGAAATATCAAACAGCTTCTGTATCTTTGGTTTAATATGTTATGTGCTTGGGAGAAAGAGATATTCTAATATGAGATGATATTCTCAGTCTAGTAACTGGTCAGTTGTCTTCCTCTGCTCATTTGCACAGAGGATATTATGAAACCCAACAAGGTAGAGTAACAAGCATACCACAGTTTCAAGAAGAAGCATTCTCAGGATAATTCTTCTGCATGGAAATGTTATGATCAGACATCCAAATAAACATTTTCAGACTTTTTTTTCCTAAGGGAGGTGGAATGATCTTAGGAAATGAGTAATTCTTAGACTAGTCAGGAATTCACTTAGGAACTTATTAATTGCTGGACACTAGCGAAATACTGGCATGTCCATTATTCCCTGGGCATTGGCACTATTCAGTGGATGTCCGTGTGATTAATGGAATGAGCATGGTCCACAGAATTAACAGTGTTAACAAGACCTTTGCAGAGCTCGTGGAAAGTCCCTGGTTATTAGTGTTATACAGAGGTGCAGAAAGGTGAAGAATTTTTGTAGCTGTTGGCATTTCTTGGGAGATGTCCATAAAAAATGCTGGAGGTGGATGATACATACATTTATTTAAAGAGTAGACCTGCAGATCATACGCAAGATAGCTATCAAAGGAAGAAAAGCTGTGTTTGAGTCTAACAAGTTACACTTGGGCAATAAATGACAGTCTTTCAGTGTGTGAATAAATCATGTGCACGCAAAACTAACTTGGACTTTGTGAAATGCTTGTGCCCTGTCAAACCAATGAATGCATGTGCATTAGTAATAGACTAGTCCTTGTATGCAAGCTAAAAAGCTATATCAAGAAACAAGCTAATGAAGACAGTAATTCTATGTATTTATGTCAGTCAGGAATATGAGGAAGAGACAAAGAGATTTGCAATATCGCTAGAAATTAGTATGCCTTATAATACATCTTTTAGTATGATTCTCCAAAGAAAACAGCACATTACTTGTTTACAATTACTTCAGACAAGTAATAAATTTATTTTAGCTGTTTGCCTTTGTTAAAATACTTTTTTAGCTAATAAATCTGTTAGAATACAAAAATATGTATATGGCTGTGGGAGGGACTTACCCTTTTTAGTATATGACTCAGGCTGTTTATTTAATACATTTAATTAAATGCTAAATGCTTTGTAAAGAGAACTTGGAAAAAGGTGGGAGCATTATATCACTTGTTAACAACCCTTGTATGTCTCTGAAAAGACTGACGTGAGAGGAAGCCAGTTTTCGGAATGTGCTTCAATACATCTTATGCTTCTTGCAGTACTGAAAGTCAGAGGACTTGAATTTTAAACTTTTGATTTAATGATTTCATGGGTTTATACATTTCTTGACAGTCTCTTTTTCTTTAATTTTCTTTTTTATTCAGGCATATGTACATCATGGATAGAATATATATATTATTTAATTGGCTAGTAGCTAGCAGTATTTTAATCTATGAAATCTGTGGTTAAAGATACCAGAACAAAATTTTAGACCACTCTTTAAAACATGTTTGCAGAACATTTTGTCACATATTTCTACCCATGCAAAACTTCATAGATCCATGTAAAATATGTTTTCCTTCCATTCTTCTGAAAGAGTTTAGCAAAATTTGCCTATTAGGTAAGCTTAGTTTTTCTTTAAAGAAGGTAATTTATCTTGAGTAAACTAACCAACAGAAATCCAGGGTAAATTCCAAGAGAGGATGCCTTGCATTTAAAGAACAGCCTGCATGCTAGGGGTGTCTTTGCTTTTTTAAAACTTTTGAATTGGTTTTTATTGTATAGCTGTGTCCTCAGAGAGCTAAGATTTACAGCCCTCATTAATGTAATTTATAAGACTAAATGACAAGCATACTAAAGGATCTGCAGCTGATCCAGTCAGCAACGTACAGATAATTCAGATTTGTCCAACCTGGTCTTGTCAAGTCAAGCAAAACAAAATCAATCAGCAAACAGAAGGAGTGGGAGTACTTGAGCTGAAAAAGAGAGTCTGTTTCCTGCTAGGGGACTGTGTTTGGGCACCCTGTGCCCATTTTACATTTCAGAGTAAATACTGCAGGAAGTGATTTTTTTTCTTTCTTTCTTTCTTTTTATTTTTTAAGTGTTGAAAAAGTACTGACATTCTCTGAGAAATCCCCTTCTTCCTTTCATCTATGCCATCTATAAAAATGGCATGATGGCAGGGCTTGGGAATAGCTTTCTCAAAGACAGTCCAAGTCAGAAAATTGCTGTTTGCCAGAGAATCACATTTCCATCTTGCAGCCACTAATAATAACCTATAAAAGTATTCACTCTCAGTTTTAAATGACCTCTTGTGCTTGCTGCTGCCACTGAAATTAACAGTCAGTCAACACAACTGGTATTTTCCCTTCAACTGAGAACCAGCTGTGAGTGTGAGGCACGTGTGCCCTGAGTGAAGAGAAGAAAGCTGAGTACCTGAGCAGGGGACCTGATCACCCATGCTGTGGATTCCTCCCCACCTTTACTTCCCATTTGGCTGCACATGCATCACCAAATAATGCAATTTCAATACTTGGGTTGAGCTGGGCTGTTGAGGTGATGCTTAGTTCTGCTGCCTAGTGTACCAACATTGAGCTGTGTACTTCACTGATCAGGGGCTGCTTGTGAACAGCCTTCTTTGAAACTTGCAGAGAATACACCAACTTTATGTCCAATAATGGCTACTGAAATCTATCTTCTTGCTGAAAGGACAACGGAGAACTAACAGCCCTAGACTATCTGCCTTGCATGTATTTTAGCTGATAGCTCTAACATGATGACTGTCAGTGTACCTATTGCCATGAACTAGTCAGAGACATGTGAGCCTGTTTGTGAACAGTTCATTGAGCAAGGAACTGGTTTTTGCTTTATTAGCCTTGTTTTCATGCTTGTCTGGAGTGATATACAATGAGGTGTTTTCGGTTGAGGACTTTTGAACTATTTTTAATAACAAAACCTAGTTTGTTCTAAGTACAAGCAGAAGTCAAATCCCCTGGTTAGTGGACAGAAGCAATGCGCTACAATTTACATCTTGGGTTACAAAGATTAAAAAAGCAAATTCCTAATACCGTGTTTACTTCCTGGCACAGCAAAAAGAAGTAGAAAATACTACAGCATGTTCATGAGCAGCTGCTTGGCTCCCTTTGCTGGCGGCTCATTAGAATGCTGTGTAACCAGATTATACACAGGTGGACAGTTAAGAGCCAATAATTTTAATTAGTGCTTTTTTAGATCTGTGTACCCAAGGATCTCTAGGAGCTTGACCTTGGGCCAGAAACCAGCCTGATATTTTAAGTCATTGTGGGCCTGGTAAGATGCTGCTCTTGCTAGTGACTAGTTTATGACTCATTCTCTCCTCAGTTAGTCATACTATTGCAAGTTTCCACAGTGTGAAGTTGCGACTAAGAAGAGGAGGAACTAGGGCAGAGAAAAAGCTAGGGAAGAAAACTAATATGGGAAAGATTTATTATTATACTATATGGGATGAAGGAAAAAAGAAACAAACTAACCAGACTTTTTCATAGTCTAATGTGAGGTTCAGCAAGGTAAACTGCAAGGAACTGTTGGGCTTCCATGGAGTCGTTACGCACTTCTAAATTAACATTAGATATTCAGGAAAAAAAAAAAAATAAACAAAAAATCAAACAAAAAACACAAACCAAAACATTGGTTATCATGAGCACCTCACCAGTGGATCTTTGCTCAGTGAACCATGGATTACACAGCAAAATCTGTCTTTGAACAGCCCTAGCTGTGTTCTGTGAGCTATGGTGATCCTTTACTCAGGCTAGTTTGGTTGGGTTTGGTGATGGTCTTACCGAAATATCTGGGAGAACTAGAAAAAGTCCAACAGGAAGTAATATAAATCTTTGGATTGATAGGCCTAAGAGAACAAATTTTGAAAAGGGAGCGAGTGAAAAGCTTCGTAAGAGAGCTTATGCAAAACCTTTTAAAATAGTTAACAGTAAACAGTAAAATCATACCTGATTATAGCGTGTGATGAGAGGACATAAGGGTTTAGAAGTTTCACATTTGAAACTGATCTAAAAATGTTTCATGAAGCCTTCATGTGCTCAAAAACTTAGACATCAGGTAAGTAACAAAAATACAAGCAATTTAATCCAACTACTGCCTTCTTAGACCTTCCTTCTTAAGCTACGAATTCTTGAGATGGTGTTATATTCTTATCTATTATGGGACAATAGTGTGTCATGTTGACACATTCAGTGTTCCAATTAGGCATGTCCTGGGGTCCGTTTAAAAAACCAAAATGTTGTAACCAAAACAGATACTTTCTTTCTGTATAAACTGAAGACATACACAGAAGAGCCCAGGGCAGAAACAGCTATACAATTCATTTGTGTCCATCCACTTTCGTCCTAATAACACCCATAATGACAACTTCTTCCGGTGAGAGAGGAAGCCATGTAATCTCTAGGGATAATCAGCTCTAGGGATAATTTTTTCCACTGAAATGACAGTAAAGACTAGGTGGGTGACTTAAATTCACTTTAGAATGTAATGGCTTACAAAACCAAAACCCCACTGTCATGGGTTCTTTGCAGCAGATTTTGTAGCATTTGAGATACAGATCTGCATTTTATCGGTTTATTGGTAAACTGGTACCAGTTTGCTACCATCTGCATTTTTTTTCTGAAGAACCTGTTGCTACCTTTCTTTTTATTTTTATGTCTGAAGACGGCTTGTTTTCAACACTGCCAGTTTATAAGCATACACTAGAAACACAAGAGAACACGCTGGAAGCATTTGGGATGAAAGGCTTTTGTTGATTATATGTATAGAAGTGCCAACAACTCTTCAAATGGATAGCAACCAACACCAAGCCTCAAAAAATTCAGACTGCTCAGTTCAGATAGGCATCCAAGAATTAGTCTGCTTAACCAAAACTTGTCCAAACCTCTTTGGTCTGGAAATCAGGCTGGAAATGTTACATGATCAGACTTTCTTATGGGTTTTCCAGTGCTCATTTCCTTTTGCCAGCAAATAGATATCATGAGAACAACTTCTTATAGCATGGTGTGTCTGCAATTAGGCTTCTGCTCTTGGCTGAAAAAAACCCCAACATTTAACTAAGCCTGTTTTGAACTTATGCAGGGAATGGATTTGATGCAAAGTCCATCCCTAATAATTACATAGGAGAGATAAACCATATACTCTCATGAAATTAAATACACATAGTATTAATTCCTTTGCAAGATTTTGAAGCCACTTCCTTTCTGCTTGTGGCACTAAATCCAATAGTTTAATTTTAAAACTGAACTTGGAATGAAATTGAGTTCACTTGTAAGTGAACTTCAGATTAAGTCTACCAGTAGAAAAATTGCTAATGCAACAGAATTGTTTCTACTCTTTCCTTTTCAATGCATTTTAGTGTATAATAATATTTTGATCTATATTCCACATGAGCCTTTTCATGAAAACCAAAAAGACAACTTTTGCTTCAACGGTTTTGTTTGAATTAGGCTAGGGAATCTGGCTAGCATTGAGAAAATGTATCTGAAAAAGATATGAAATGGTATGTAGTTGATAAAAATATGTTAAACATACAGAAGCCAGGTAAGTCCTAAAGAAGGCAGAAAAGCTTGCAAAATAAGAACAATTAAAAATAAAGCTGAGAATACTGCATCACTGGTGTAGGAGAAATAGCACCTCAGGTCCTGAAGTCGGTGAAACGGGTTACTGTTTTGTCTGCTGAGAGTTAAGGTGAAGAACTAAGGCATTAAATCTTACAGAGTCTGTTCCTGTGACTCCTTTTTATTGAACTCAGATATTTCAAAGGATAGGAAGTTAATGGACAAATTGTGAACCGAGTTGTTGCCATCAGATATCCATATGAATGGCTATAATAACTCAAACAGTTGCTAGCAGTTTCATGTGGGTGCTTGGAAGTTCAATACCACCTGCAATTCAATTTTTTTTTCTTCCTCTGACTAAAAATCAAATGTGTTTTAATCACTAAGGGTAATATTAATCTATAAAGGTATGAAAATTTAGCTTCAAAAATAGGAAACCTGGCCATTACTAAATAAACAACTTCTGGTAGAGATAATGCTAAATCACAGTAAGAAAGTTGGAGTTTTTACATGCAAGTGTCAAATAACTTATCTGTGACAAAGACAGAGGAACAGAAAGCTGGAAAGGAGACTTTGCCCTTTACCCATCAGCAGCCTTTCCCATACAAACTTGCCTGCCTGTTTGGCTTTCTATGTGAATAGAAAAGGCTTCCACACATTGCTTGTGTAAAGCTTTTTCAGTCAAAAAAGGGGTTTTCAGAAGTGCCTAAGGACAGATTTTCCAAAAGCTTTGAGGTGACATAGGTGCCATTTGTAGCATAAATTGTAACACAAAAACAGCTTTAAACACCTTCACATTCAGTTCCTTTGAAAACTGGAAGTCAGCTCCTACACAGATTTTCTGTTTTTCAGAATTTTAATTATATAGATAAGTAGTTGGTTTCATTTGTTCCACTCCAGGTCTCCATTTTCTTTGTTGCTTCATTTTAATTCTGTGTATTTGTAAGAACGCACATCAGTTTTATTTGTACTCAGCAAGCTCTCACCAGCTGTTTTGTTTCCCATAGCTTTCTGTAAACCAGAAACATCAGGCATATTTTACAGTTTACTTTTTTTGTTGCCACTAGTCTGATTAATATCTGATAGGCACATGCTTTGGAATTTGTCAGGAAAGGGATTCGTCTTTTATTTCAACTGATTTCTGATGAAATTGCCCACAGAAGTAACCACAATGTCAGAGGTTAGGGGAAAAACTCTGTTAAAAAAGAATAATTCAAGACACCAACATTGAGAAATGTTGTTATTTCTCCCATTTTTCTCTCATCATGTATTTTCTTTCTGGTTCTAGCATACTTAAGTCTTTGAGATTTTTCTTTGAATTGTTCCTTACAGTGCCCTGAGCTGTTTCTGCCTTAAAAGCAGAAAATCATACCAAAAAGGACCATAGTTCATTAAAAGAACTAATGATCCTAAGTAGTCTGAACACTCAGGATGTTATACTCTGTGGAGCAAGGAGTTTGCCTGATTAGTTATTTGCTGAACTCTGAATAAAGTCACTGGGTTTGTATCAATAGAATGTCAAACCATGACTATTCTTCGCTCCTTCTCCACTGTTCCTGAATGAATGCCATATACACAGAGAGGAGGGAGAACAAGAATTACCTAGTGTGCTTTCTCTGAAAATGAACGTGTTTTAAACTAGTTGTAGTAAATGTTTTCTGTTTTTTTCTTACGCTCACCTTTTTTTTTTTTATTCTTGGCAAAAGGCACACAGGCTTAAATCTTGGGTAGCAATGAAAGGAAGATTTTATTTTTTTTCAGGCACAAGTGTTCTGAATGTAGGCTGATTTCTGAGACTCCTCAAAAACAGGAAGCCTGACTGCACCTAGGGTAGGCAGGAGGCTAAAGCAGTGTCATATTAATGAACTGGGTGCTGGTAAACCACGGATACTTTAGGCCTCCAAGGGTGCATAAGTTGTCTAAGGACTTTTGTAGATCTGGGAGGGGCAAAAGAATCCAAGGAAAGCTCAAAGGATGTTTTAAGATGTGTTAATCCCAATGCACCCTGTGTGTAGAAATACTGTATGGAATTCAAGGTTATTAGGGCAATTCCCACAGAGTCAAGGTCATGTAAAGGTTCTCTTCTGCCTTCCCTGACTGATGCCTGAATGAAATTCTGACTGGCCACCTTGTAGGAGTAAATTTTCAGTAGTTACTTTTGAATCTGCTCATACCTTCCTTCTATATTGTGTTGCAATAAGTAAGAGCTTGTTTTAACCCTAGTTTCCCCAAAATAATCATTCTTGACAAGAAGTTACACAAAGTAGTCTAGGCAGTACATAGAGCATGGCATACATGCAAATATGCTTTCCTACAGCTTGTTTCAATGCCTATGGCAATCTGAAAACCCAGGGAATACTTCAAACACATTATTTCAGAAAAGAACATTGATGCATAGTTGAAGATGACATCAGGCAGCAATAGTAATTTCAAGCACACTTTCCCTTCTGGGAAAGTACATCAAAGAGCAGGGGTACCATGCTCTTGTGTCATTTCCTTCCAAAACAAAGGAAGGTCTGACCTTATGTATTTGGATTACGTTAGTCAAAACTGAAAGAAAGTATATTAATCAGCTCTGAATCTTGATAGAGCCCTTTTGTCATGCAATTGTTCCTTAAATAAACTCTGAACAAGGGAAAAGAAGTTGGAAACTTAAGTACAGAATGTGATCAGGTTAAAATGCAACTGATCAGACTGAAAAACATTGGCAGGTACAGAAAGAAACACGTATAAACTTTCTGTCTCTTTTACTGCAGATATAATCCCACTGTCATGTGAATAGAGAGAGAAGAATGTAAATAATCTGCTGGTCCTTGATAAGAACCTCTTCTAAAAGGTGAAGTGAGGGAAAGAAGAGGCAGGGATCTGAAGACCTAATGACAATTGGATCATTGTCTTTCCCAGTTCTGATGATTACATGATTAATGTCAGTAGCATGACTCTCATTCTTAAATAGATTGTTATAATACATGCATCACCTTTGTTTGCCTATGCATTCGTCCCCTATAGAAAAAAAAAACAAAACCAACAACCCACAAACCTCATATGTAATGTAATTACATGACCACTTTTCTGCAGAAGAAAGGCAAAGCTCAGTGTAGAGCCAACTCCACCAAACTTGGGGAAGTTTAGAAATAGATAAGACATCCCATCATACTGAAATATTGTATCTTGGCCACTACACACAATTAAAATTAAAACTATAAATTACCTTTATTACCTGTAGAGAGTCCGGTTTGGTCAGCCATATTCACCTGAGTAATTGTAACAGGCTTACTTGGGCCATTTATGTGCATTATGATGACAAGTGGAAATAAAGGTGGCAAAACCAGATCCATTAAATGTAAGTAAATCTTGCCTTAACACCAAGAGATATCAATTCAAGTATATACAATTCCCCATCTACAAATCATTTGCCTTTCTCCCATAGTGTACTACTTCATCTCCATAGAGAAAAATCTAGCAGGCTTGACATGCCTGTCACTCTTTGCATATGCAACAACTATGTAGTGGTAATTTCACAGAGGCCCTCTAGATACCATCAGAACACTAAGACTACTTTCACTTGAGCATGTTTACCACAAGATCTAATTTTTTTTTTCATTATGATACTGAAATAGGAGGAAAGGAAATATATGATGTAGTTATCTGTGGTATCGACTGTATTGGATTCTAATCCCTTCCAGGCCCCCAAACCCCAATTCCTTCTTGTCAAAGAAAAGAGCATTTCTTTTCTTTATTCTGAATTAATTCTGGCATGTTCAAGTAGGAATATTTTTACATAATTCCTCTCTTTATTGTGAGTCAGCAAAAAGACCTATGTCCATTTCAGAAAGAGGAAGGAATGTTGCCTGTATGTGTGGATGATGATTCAGACACAACCAGCAGTTTTAGCAAACTTCTTCTTCCCATTCACGTAGAAATTAAGAATACTGGAATTAGAAGAAAGGAAGCTCAATAGTATTCCTTCCTGGGAACTGTAGTTTTCTAATTATTCATGCTAGCTTGCAAGAGAGGATAGAGAATTTCACAATGAAAAACACAGGAGCATTGAAGAAAAAAAATCTTCTTTGTCTCAAAAGACTATCTTGATTAATTAATTTCTTTCTGTTAAGAATGTAAATTATAGCGTTTTTACCTTTCTTGTCAGACTCTGTGACATGGGGAAAAAAGTACAATTTAGAAGCTATTCTGTAGCATACAGGAATAATTAAACTTTATGGCAGGGTATTTGAGACAGGCATGTGACTAAACCTGGAGTTCTTGAATCCACTTTCAGTATTATTAGTTATGAGTTATAACTAAAAGCTTCTGACATGGACAAGCAATTCTGGGGATAAAAGCTTAACTATGACAGTATGAACATTCAGTAGTTCCTGAAATGCTGCTTTAAACTTAGAAATCAAGTTTTCTCATGCAAGTAGTAGTGAAGTTGGATAGAATTTGTAGGACATGATAGGACATAGGCAGGATGAAATGTCCAGCATTTTGATTGAGATGCTACCAGAGGGACTGTAACGAGGGGAACATACCGACACCTGAATTAACTCATTTCCATGAAATCCGCTGCAGTATAAACTATTTGGAGCAGCATTAGCTGGAGAGACCTATAATGCTTTTTTAGACTCTAGGCTGAATCCAGAGTCACTGTGGCTAAATGCCATTTCAGGATCATGGTGGAAGCATTGTTTGAGGTCTTGAATGAAATGAGACCATACAGTATCTAATGCAGCATTGCTATTGTGTGAGCACTGCAGAAGACTTTCTGGGGCCAAAGAGGTGTAGGGAAAGCCCAGATGTTGTGCTCCAGCCTTAGCTGACCAGGGGTGACATTGATGGGGTGGAACCTGTGTATTGAGAAGGATTCTTGATATTTACAAGACTGTCTTAGTGCCTGCTAGTATCTGAATGACTTCCAACACTGCTACTGTCGCCGTCTGTAACAACTGAAATTGTTCTGCTTGTTAAAAAAAGAAAAAAAAAAGAATTCAAATGAAATTCATTGCTGTTGGTGGCTGGAACTAAAGTGAGGGTGAACTTTCCACCAGCTCTGTTTTCTTGCTGAGAACTATTTTTGTTCCCACTGTGAACAGTTTCAGTGGAGAAAAAAAGACGAAAAGCCTAGACAGGTAAAGCAAATGGCATATCTAGGACCCTCTTCCACTGGATGCATTTAATGGGCAGTACTTTAAAGATGACAACAGTAGCTCAGTTTTGGCATCTTTATTTCTTGTGGGAAGCATCACACTAACAACTTGGTAACATGCAATTTTACAGGCATGTAAGTTAGGCAGAAGTTATAAAATGCTTAATCAGTCTGACAAATGAATTTATGTTTCCTCAAAGACAAAAATCCAAAACCTTATGACTTGGTGATGGTTTTTCTTTTTTCTTTTTTGTTTTTAACTTTTCATCAGTGTCAAGTGGCAAGCAGGATTTAAAAGAACTGAAGGTTGTTTGCATAGGTGTAAATTCTCTGCGGTCTTTCAACTTTTCAAAATTTCAAAAATGCAGGAGCTCAGTGCAAATAGAAGTACAGGAAAATATTCTGTCTGGAGTGTTCCACAACAGTTACAAACAAAAGAGGAACTTCTGCAGTCACTGATTTCTCTTTTTCATATGCATAAATTCAAATTGAAAACTGGGCAGCAATTCACTTCAGCATTTCTATCACCTTAGTCTGTAGTTCTGTTTCTTTTTCCATTCTTTGTTTTTATCTAATCCTACGTAGTACTCCCTGGGACAAAGAATTAGGAGGTGTAATAGAATCAGACTATCATGTCAGTTTGGACTTGTGGGTACTGCATACATATTAGTGATAATGAGTAGGACTTTGGTTTTATCTTTAATGTCCAATCACCATGAAAGAAAATGTTGCAATGATTTCCCTTTTTTCTATGGTGTAGCATTACTGATTTAATTTTGCATTTTGATCAAGGAATCAGGATCCTGTTGTGATATTTTACAAATGCATGATGTAAAAATACATCAACAAAAAGTAGCCTCTGTTGAAGACATAATTTTTTTACACTTTATCTGATCTATGTTTATTAATTATGATAGACCCCAGATGAAGTGGTTTCCACCAAGTGGAATTTTCATGTGTAAGTTATGTTCCTTGATATTAGAATCAGACAGAGATAAAAATAGTAATTCTTTTTCTCAGATGTTTTTGTTGACTTGAGATTTGTATTTCTTCCAGTTGAAGAAATAGAAGGAAAATACTTGGAACATGCTGTTAATGGGATCTTGCACTGTTTTGAGGAAGGACAGTTGGTGATCTCCAGACCCTGCAAATCCAGGTTCCCAGCAGCCTGCTGTGTGGGCTGCCAACAAGCTGGATGAGGTAGCCAGCAAGAACCCAAGTTCTAAAACCTGCCTGGCAGTGAGACTCATATTGGAGTCTGCGTAGGGTCTGTCAGACCGTCTTTGAAATTAAACGATGTCTGTCTAAAGTTCTAAATTGGCCAAATCATCAAATTCCAATGAAATGCTATTTGGTAAGGATTTTTCCAACCTGCTCTAAGTAAAAGGAAACTAATCACCACAGCCACTGTTGTGCCTGTTCAAGTTCCCAACCGTAGTTGTTTCCAGTGTTCCAGGTTGAAATGATATGTAGGTCCACAACATACTCCTAAAACCAGGAAATCATTCTTTCCAGCAAGGGAAAAAAAAAAAGGAGAAAAAAAGCCCGCAACAATGTCCATGGCCAGACTGTTTATCATTCTATCACCTCATGACTTTCCTGAGAAAGGCTTTTTTTTTAGTAAAAGAAGTATTTCTCTCTACACAGCTTATTTCTAAGAGATATTGTGTCCTCATGAAGAGTTTTAAAAAGGTCATCCAAGCCGTATTGTTCAGGCTGTCTGAAAGAGATTGCTCTTAAATGTGTCTTAAACTTAATATTCCCTTAAAGATTAACTGCCTTATAAATGACATTCTGACAGATTATTTTAGCTATGAGGGGTTATGTATATGTGCTGAATTTTAAAGTCTGCCTGTTGACTCTCAAAGTGAGTTGAAATGATTTATTTTTCTGATGTTTAGTATGTTATGTCATTTCTGAAATACAGATATCTTAATCTGGGGAATACAAAGGATACTGTAGAACCAGCAGCACTTACAGCTCCACACACAGCCACTCCCTTTGGACTAGGATACCAAAGGAAACTCTCAAAATGCAAAGATAGATTTTAAAAAGCAGTGCATGCTGAGTTCTTTAGAAAATGTGCTTGTACATGTCAGAAGACTGATAGGTGCCAGGCAGTTCGTAAATCATCTTCATTAGATACCTAACTGTAAATGGAAGTTTTTTGGGAAGCTTGTTCATGGTAGCACTGATGCTATCATGACAAGATCCAAAACAGAAACATCATATTGATTAACTGACTGTATTTCCTAGACAGGAACTAAGCTATTTCTTTGTGTATTTACTTTCTTGGCTCTTGCATTATAGCTCTGGCCAGATGAAGGATCCCCATGTAAGGGATAGTCCATATGCAGTGTGTCTTTCTGCACAGAGAGCAGGGCCTATGTTAATACCTATGGCTTCAGCTACTCCACATCTGTTCATGCTGCAAGTCCTTTTACTTGTGTAGAGTCTTGCAAAGGTATCTTGTGCAAGAGTCTGATCTTTGCAAGTATGACAACACAAAGCATCTGGCATAAGCCTGGAGAGCCTGCTTCTGCTCCAGATCTACACTAATTAGATAGGAAGAGGAAGCTCAGCAACAGGAGGATGGTCATTGAAATGACATTGGTTTCCACAAGTGGTGACTTGCAGTCTCAAGCTCCAGGAAGAGCAGCCCCTTGAGTGGGCTCAGGGACTTTGTTTTCTGCTAGGAAACTCTGTACAGGAGTTCAGGTGTAAGGGTTTTACAAACTTTTGTTACGCATTCTTCAGTGGCACGTTATTTAGAGGAAAACAGAAACTTGTTCTTTTTTGTTTGTTTATTTTATTTTGGCTTCTCTCTACTTGACTCCTGCACATGTGGCACAGTCAAGAAGTTCTTTTGAGAGCCCCTTGCCTCCCAAAATGTCCTGGATATTATCCTGTGCCTGACATAATAACAGCCAGCTGACTGACAGCAACTACCAGTTCCAGATTATGCATCTGTCTGCTTAGCAATGGCTGGGGAGTGCGCAGCTGGTGTGCATAGGAAGGATTGGCCTGTGTCCTAATTATTCTGTGAGAGAAAGAACCAGCCATTGGGATTCACCCAAGCCTCACTTTATCCATGATGAGCTGTAATACTAACCATTTTTGAGTGAGTCACTACCAAAACCAACTGGGAAATAGGCATTTCAGAGGTGAAGCTGGACTGGCTGGATAGTCTGTGGTATTCTGTGGAGTAATTTTTAAATGTTGCTATATGGAGCTGTATGGATGTATTTTGCCAATATTGGTGGTCATCATAAGCTAGCTAAAAGTTTCTTGTCCGTTCTTGAACACGATGGACCATCCATTCAGTATATGTCTGAACAAAAACAATACTAGAGGGTTAGTGAGTGTCATGGCTCTGTGTAGCTTCAGTGCATCTTCCTGACTGTTTTAAATTATTGGTCTAGTGTTTATGGCTAACAAGGGAGCTGTGAAAACATCTGACGGATATCTCGCAGCCAAAATACTTACAATGGGAAAGCTTGGTCCTATGATCAGCTGGCCCAGCCAAAAACAATGATGGGAGATAGATAACACTGCTGACGCCCAAATGAGTCTTCACTAACAGACCCTTTGAGACCTAAAACATCTCAGATCAAGATTCTGTCATGATAACAACCTGAGTGAAGTAAAAAACTTCCGAACAGTCTCCACATCGTGCAGGGCAGTTGTTTTGTGTAAGCTAAAGACTGATGATGAATGATCGCTTGCCAATGTGATACAAATATCCACTGAATAAATGTGACTATTTAGCATGCTGGTTTTGCTGGTGAGTAATATTTTTGAAGGCTCAGGAAATATGTAACCCAAATAAAAAGGAGTCATAACTCTGTGGAAGGGATGATGGAGATGACCTATTTCCAACACAGTCTTGTTTTGTGCAAAACTCGGAACCAGTTTTGTGCAAAACTGGTTCATCTGGATTTTGTTCATACATAGCAACAGTCATGTGAGCTGATTGTACTTCAAGCTTCGCTGTTTGCTGTATTCTGGGGGCACTGAGGTCCTGCCTGGCAGGTGAACTGCATTTGGTTAGGATCATTGTGATCTGTAATGGCCTCATTCAGTGTTAGATTTGCGTGCCTTTACTAGCATTTGATACCCAGCACTGCAGGCATCTAGGAATGCTTTTCTAGAAAAGAACACTAGGTTTAATTTCTTTAAGCAACTAATACATGATAATGTTGAGTAAACAAGCCAGTGAGCCAACATGAGAAGGAGGTTACAATCTGGTCCTTAGCCTGTGTCATGTTGGTAGAGAGCCCTGCCTCAGCCTAGAGATGAACTTTTCAGATTAGAAGGAAAGGAATTGTTAGCAATCGTCCAAGGTGCACTGGTTGTCTCTCTCCTGTATTTCAGTATTAGTTTGGCCAGGCTCATAAACTTTTTTTTTTTCCTGAGAAAAGATTAGGGGCTCTCAGTAAGAATTCTGAGGTAAATGCTGTCTGAAGTTTTGTTAAGCCCACTGCTTCAATGAGATATTAGAAGGAAAATATTTTGTTTTGTTGGTTTATTTTGGCTTTTCCTTGCTTGGATCCTTTACAGGACTCTACAGAGGAGTGTGTAGGATGGGCAGCACGCCAGTCTTGCAGGCTGTACCATCCTTCAGGCCCAGAGAGTTCCATTAGAGGAGCTATAAATGTATTCTCTGCTGAATGCCTGGCAAATGACAGGGGAAGAAGGGAGGACAAGAAGTGAGACTTTTTGTAAACAGAGAATTAATCCATAGCTGGACTCTCACATGAAATCTTTTAGGACAAGACATGAGCTGCAGTGCTTCTGGTGATGTGAGCCCGTAGTAGAGCTGGGAAATGGGCATTATGCAGGCATTTTTGCAGCTTTTTCTTCCTCTGGAAAGGGAAGGTGGGTCCATGACACTTTGTAAGACCTGTTGATGAAGTTTCATTTTTTAATGAGGCTCTTCTAAAAGGGGCTTTCAGTTTTCTTACTTGGTTTTATAGATTTTAAAAGTGTATGTATTGGGTATGTTTATAATATTAAAATAGCTGAGGATAGAATCCAGGGAGAATCTTACTACAGTAGTCACTGCCAGTGCAGACAGGCGATAAAGTTTGAATTCCCTGTTGTTAAACTGCCCTTGCCATGTGGCTTAGACCCACGCTTGGACATGACCTATTACTTTGAGTTCAAATACATGTGAAAAATAGCAGGCATCTTAAGCACTGAAAGAGATTCTCATCATTCTATGAATGGCTCACTTTATGTATATGTCTATATGCAGCTTTATTTTGTTTATTTTTTGTGGATTAAACCTCAATCTTAATCTGGCATCCATTTTGGCTTTAAGGAGGCATCCATGCCAGTCTACTGAAGGCATAGACAAGAAATGAAAAGGCAGTTTTTGTAGTCATTCCAACATTACAGGAAGAGAACACTTAAAACTAGCCACATGTGGTACTCATGCATAGAAACTGAGACTCTGTGTACTTGGCAGCATGGAAATGAATAGAAAGAGAAATTGAGCCTAAAAGATGACAACTAAGACCATAATTATGAAATGCAAGCTCTATGGGTAAACTTTTGCTAGAAAAGCTGTAATGCAATCAGTCACATATTGTGAGACAAACCCACACATAAACAAGAAAAGTCTTCTTATTGTCCCTAAATCATATGTAAAGCTGAGAAATAATGAATTTGAATAACTGGCCTCAGATCATACCAAATGAATTTGAGTGTTAACTTAGTTTTTCTAAAAGCAAATTAAGGGCCTTATAAACAAGACCGTCCTTCTACTCAAATAGAATTTAATAGAAAAATCATAATAGCCTAAAATAGCCAGCTCTTAAAAGACTTACAGATATACTATTTCAACTTTCAATAAATCTCAATTGATGTTTAAGATTTGCAACTAAACTGTGAAAACTCTCCAGCTGCCACAAAAGCTTTCTTGATGGAAATGTCAGTATGGCTTTCCTAAGTCCCAGACACAGGCTGAATTTCGTGGGAACTTTAGACAAGTGCTTCATCTTTCAACCTTCATATTCCTCCTCCTTACCAGTGTCAGTAATATTGACAATTAGTTTGTATTGCACAGTGAATTGCAGTAATTTCTTCATTATTGTCAACTATGTAAGATAATTAGAAGTCCTTATTTCTTATTATCTGTCATGCAAATGGACAAACACAACTGTAAAGCGTAACTGAAAATGTTCTTGGATGTACAACTCTGAAGTTATTTTTTTCCACAGATATTAAAATCCCTCTGCAGCACTTACAATGTCTCCTGTACGGCCAAGCTCAGAGTCATCATTGCTCTAGAATCACTTCTGACAGGCAGAATAAAGGATTGCAGTCAGCCTCAAAAGTATCTTTCCAGCTCTCTTGCTGCTGGTTTTATTTTGTTAGCAATCCAGTTCTAAATTGTAGTTTTATCTTTCTCTGTGTGTTCAAACTGGACTAAAGCTGTAGCTTCTTGCCTGGCTGGCTCCAGTGAGGTAGAGTGGTCCACAATAAAATTCATTTTAGATACACAGATAAAATAGTGTCCTCTGAACTGACTGCGACCACTCAGGAGTGAGACCTTGGTGCTGTGATAGACGGCAAAACATCAGCTCAGTACTTAGTAGCAGTTTAGCAATCTGTCGTGGTTTGGGCTGGACTGGCCACTGAGATGAATGTTAGGCTCTTTTAAGAATGGAAAAACTGGAAAACACCATTATGCATAATTCATTCACAGCGTGAATGATGTGCACAGTTCTAGTCTCCTTGTCTGAAAAAGATTATATTAGAACTTGAGAAGGCACGGAGAAGAGAAGTAGGGATGACCAGAGGTATGGAACAGCTTGCATAGGAAGAGTGATTGAGAAGATTAGGGCTCCTCCATCCTCAGGAAGGATACAAAAGAGGTCTATGAAATCGTGAACAGCATGAGGAGATTTACTAGTGATCAACACTGATCATAATTTCCTGCAGTGTGAAAACTGAGGGCCAACAAATGAAGCTGGTAGGAGCCTAGTTCAAATAAAAAGCAGGTAATTCACCTGAAGGAGAGAACTTTTCATAAATGAATGGTTGTCCTACGGAACGCTATAGGACACTGTGGATATAAGAAATATACACAGGTTCAAGGGAAGACTGGACAAGTACTTGAAACAGAGGGCCCCCAGAGTTCCTGAACAGATTAAATCATAAAAAGGTCAGAAAATCTGCTGAGTTAAAAGCAGCTGCAGGCTGGAAGAGAATGAGGAGAGGAAATAGCCTCTATACTTACTCTACTATGCTTTCTTACATGTCCAGTTATGACTAGAAACTATTTGATTAGCTAGAAAATTGGTCTGAATCAGTATAATCACTTGTATTTTTATGTTCTAACATGGGCCTAACTGTTGGTGTGACCCAGAAACAAATACTGAGCCTCTAACTTCTGTAAGATCCCTTTTCTTTCCTACAGAAAAAATGCTTTATTTCTTGGGCTATACAGCTATGAGATCTACAGTGTGTATGAAGTTGATCAGAGTTATTCTTACCTCTCATCACAGGCTTTCCAGAGTCTGAAGAGTCAGGAGTATATACTTTCATGCCTGTATCTTCACAAATGTATGAAAAATGCCAAACTAAGCTGGTGCTACAACAGAGAGTGAGCTGTGAGGAGGAGTGAATTCTGCATTGTGTTTCATTGTCTCAGAATCAGAAACCACGCGAAGCCCTGATATTTTAATTTCACTTGCTTTGCACACATTCTAAAAGGCCCTATGAATGTTTGGAGCATCCTTTTGTGTATGAAAATACAAAAAGTTAAGTATTATTAGAAACCTATTTTCATCTAGTTGTGAACTGAATATTCTTCCTGGCAATGAAATCAATATCTAAAATTATCATTTGGAGAGAGGGAGAAATGGGTTCCATATGAGGATAATTATGTGGTCGTCGTCTCTTGAAGTAATACAGAAGTCACTACCCTGATGAAAGAGTTAGGAATAACTTGTTTATCTAGCATTTATTTAGGCATTTATTTGGGCATCACAATGCTAAAACAGGTCAGAAGGAATCTGACCCAGATATTTTATGTCTTGATTATTGGTTATGAAAGTGAACAGTAACTTTTAGCTAAGACAAGCTTACTGTAAATCCTACTAACTTGTTTTTTGAGGCGTCACCTCTTATGGTGAAAGGATTGTTCTGTCTCTGCACTCAATTCAGTCCTTGGTTTCTTTAGTGAAATATCCAGAATAAGTGCCAGTTGTGGCAGAGGTTTTGGTGGTGTGGATTCCTGTCCATGAGATCACCAGCCCATTGACCAACCATGACTTGGTAATGACCACTTGATAAGTGACCTACACTGGATTTGAACTGGTGACCTTAACGTGGAAGACTCTGAATGCCAATTCTAATCTCTGGAGGATTTAATTTCTGTTTTTTATTCTAAAATAAACTCTGTTCAACCTCAGACTTCTTCCTCAGGCAACGTTGTGACAATAGTCCTTTCTCTTTTACCTTGAACTGCTTTGTATCTTTCACAGCCCTAAGCTGATAATTTTCATTATTGCATTCAGAAATAATCTTAATTTACGTTTAATTCATAGAATATTAGAAAACTTTATTTTTTGGCTAATGTTTATGGGAACAACAAGAAAGAATTTTAACAGCTATATTCAGTACCCTTGAGAAAACACGCTACGCACTGTAGCATGGGAACAGCCTTAAGTTTCTTACTCCAGCAAAAGCCTAAGTCAACAATACTTGTGCCTGAGGAACTACCACAGGACTGACCCAAATATTTTGATGTTTCTGGTTACAGAAGTACACGAAAAGGAGAAAGAGACAAAAATCATTCCAAATTTCAGAATAGTTAGCTGGAGCTTGTTTATGTAGCATTTTTTTAAAAATAACTATTCTGCAAGATTAAGTTGTGTAGCCCTAATTGAACCCAAATGTGTATCAGATACACTGATTTAAAGCCCACAATGGTCTAGTTATTTGGAAACACATTTTAAAAGATGGTGTTGGCTTTGAGTGTTTTTTCAAGTAGTATTTATGTATGATTGCAATTATCAACCCTTGACTGAAATCTTCTATTTTCATAATCAAAGTAAAAAAATGAAGGTGAAAACTAAAACGTTAGTGTATTCAGTATTCATGAACTTTCTTAAACTGACATTATTGCTCAAGACATGAGCTTTTATAGTTATTTGACCCTTATTTTTCATGGCAAAATATTCACAATTTTATCTTAGGAAATCTTGGACTTTGTAAACCCTTTTTTGGGAGGAAAAAGAGGGAACATGGGTGTAACTTGGGTGCAAAGTTTAAATTAATATTATCAAAATATGAATAATTAGATCCTATGAATCTCAGTTGATAGATATTCTTGAGAGTTTTTCCTCTTCTATGCATTACTGATTCCTGCTTGGGGTGGGGGGAGGGAATTTTACAATGAAATCCTCCTATTTTGGTGCATAGCTTATATGTCCAGGCATAAAATTTAGAAAGATAAGTGAACAACCCTTCTGTGAAACATAGAACTTGATCAGACTGAATGCAATAAATCAGTGCTTCTTCAAGTAATGGTACAGAATAACTCAATATAAAATAGTGAATAAAAAACAAAACAAAACAAAACAAAAAAAGTCAGTGAGTTCTTTTCTTCTCAAATATCTGCCAATTTGTTATATACATTAAGGAACTAGACATACAGCCCTTCTCCTGTAAATTAGAACATGGGTACTGTGACTTCCCAAAGATTCCAATATTGCCATATTTTGTTACTGAAATTTCTCCATCTCTTTGATCAAAATGGCCAGTCTTCAGCATCTGGTCAAATACTTAAAATATTTTGTATAGCATACCCAGGAAAATAAATTTTTAATTACAGATCCATGAATCCATTACGGTTAAGAAGAAAAAGAATCAGAAGTTTCATCTGAAGTCAAGCTGGCTGACTGATGAAGTGAAGTCAGATAGGAAATGAACAAAGATGCATATTATATTGTATATTTGTATATATTATACAAAAATGAGATCTGTTTTGGAAGGCTGTTGCCCCTGACTTGCAAGACTGAGCAAATCTGGCAACGGCATGGACATATGCTGAGTTTTGTTTTCCAGTGTAAAGTCTAGGCATTTTTCCTACAAACCAAAATGTCTGTTTTATGAGGTCTGTGTTACGCTTTCAAAAACATTTTTGTATCATACATCTGCTATACAGCCTTAATCCAAGTGTGCTATGCTCTTCATAGGAAAGCAGAGTGAAATTCTTATTTCAAGACATTTTCAACTAAAAAGGACTGTCCTTTTTCACTTCTTTTTTCCCCAGTAAAATGTTACATTTTTAAAGGAAAGTTTTTTCTTTCTTAATTTAATTACCTGAACAGATAATGGCCCTTCTCTCCAAAAACATAGTCTCTGCCTTTCTCTGGAAAAGAGAACTTTTAAGACAAATTCAAAAACTATGGAATTTTTATGATAAATTAAGAAAAAAAAAATCTTTGACCTTTCTTTCCAAGTTTCTCATTTAGATGCTCACTATATTATGACCTGCTTCAATGCAGCAATTTCTGTTTAATTTTGCTTGGATCTAGTTAACTTTCAGAATCATCAGAGAAACTCCATGTGTAGTTTCACTGGACACAAGAAACATCACTTCATCCATGAGATTGTAGGGTTTGCTTCCCATGGCTTCTGAAAATTTTGAGAAAACACTTTATTTTTGCCTACAGTTTACTCAGTATTTACTTCACAGTTTTTCATTATAAAGTGCAAGTTTTGATAACTCTGGAATGTAGAAAAGGGCCTTGAAATATTGTCTTCTGAGGGATGAAATGTTTATAGTGTCTTATTTCTATGCAAAATACAAGATGCAAATATGTTTCATTCCGTGCTAAAGTTTCTAACTTTTCTTTCAGCCACATGACAGCCAGTTGATAGCGGTTTAAGGGGCTCACTAAGGAGCAAAGCTGGCAAAGTCTCTTTTAAGCTGATAGCCTAATTTACAGTAAACCAAGCAAGCCCCATGGAAAGCACAGGAGCCTGCCAACTAATAGCTAAACAGCAATAACAGCTATAAATTCGATCTTGCACTGCTATCAAACCTGTCATTATCTCAAACCCTTCAAGCGCCATGTTGGGTGGCAAAAAAGACTGTCGGCAACTAGGACCACACAGCCACTCACTCACTCCCCTGGCTGTAAAAAGATTTGAAATATTCTATTGAAAATGTAGTACACATAAAGTAGATGTAATGCTGCTCTAAGCAGGTGTACAGGTTTTCTGCAGTCCCTGATTTTTTCAGGGAATACAACACTTCTGCTGTGAGTCACAGCTCATATATTTTTCATTTCTGTTCTGTAAAGACAGGAGTAGTCCATGGGATGATCACGTGTATAAAATTACTCCAAGACTAGCTTTGAATTTGTGAAGTGCTTTTGGATTCTTTTGAATGAAAAGCATTACAACTTGTAAATGCAAAACAGTGATATGTAGGTTGTTGTGTGTACTGGCAGGCCAGGGAGATGTCATCTGAAAGCAGCCAGTAGCAGAGGATTGTACCTGGAAGCCTTTCTGCTACAGGTTTTACTCATTTCCAGCTTTTCTCAGACCTCGGCCTTTCTTTTGGTGCAGTGTGTGGGCGAATCAGTTGGTCTTTGATCCAAAGTTCTTCATAGCTGAGGAAAACCTTTCCTGTGACTTGAGTGAGGATGGATGGAAGGTGTATGGCTGTGTTTAAGATGGTAGTGTAACTAATATATAAATTATGAGGTTTTCTGTAATGAAAAAAAAATCTTCTTACAATATCACAAATCTAAAATTGATTCTGCTAGTGTTTATGCATGATATTTCATATAATACATCTGCCTCTGTTTACATTATAATGTCCTTAGTTACATTTAGAATTGAGCAAATCAAAAAGGATTTATCCACTAATGTTTTAGAGAAAAATACTCTCAACTAATCCATCATGCTCCACCAAAGACAGGTGGATAATAAGGGAAAACATTTATAGAGTTAGTTTTATATTCTATAAGAAGAATGTTATGCTGAAAGCAAGTGCCATCTTACCATTTGCATTATAAAACTCTCAAAACCTGATTTCTTTTTGATTGTTATCTGCTACATGGGTTTCTCTGAACTGGAAGATAGACCCAGAAAAAGCCCCAGTTCTCAAAAGATGGAAGAAAAGCTGAAGTCAGAGTTTAGGTCTCATTTGCATTATAAATTTGTGAGTAAGTCATAAAATGGACCATGTAATGGGTCATTCTATTGGGAATCTAGTCTTCATTAGCTGCTGTCAGTGTCATGGAAACGATAATGTAAAACATGAACAATTTGGTTTCTACTGCATGTGTTTGAAATATTTATAAAGTAATGGTATGGTAACTAGGCTGTTCTTGATGTGGGCTAAGTAGTTCTTCTATCTGTTGTAGTGCCGTACTTTGTCCTGTGTTTTGGACATGATCTTTTACTTTACTTCGTGATGAGAATGACTCTTCTGGTGATGTTATTATAGAATTTGCTGTGACTTCCTTATCAGGTTCAAGTTCTTCAATACAATATTGCTGCTGGACAGGAGGAGGGAAGGGACCCCTTGAGACACTGGAACAGGTTGCCCACAGAGATTGTAGATGCCCCTTCCCTGGAAGTGTTTAAGGCCAGGTTTGATGGGGCCTGTAGTAACCTGGTCTAGTGGAAGGTGTCCCTGCCCATGGCAGAGGAGTCGGAACTAGATGATCTCTAAGATCCCTTCCAACCCAAAACATTCTATGATTTTATGATTGCCTTGTATTCAGTTGGATAGCAGAAGAAAATTTCCAGAGACCTCTTTACAATTCCAAGCAAAGGCAGAAATTCCCCTTATTACTTGATTTCTGTGAATAGTGACATTACTTTGATGACTATAAGGTTAAACAAAATGGGATTTCTCCTGTGACCTGATAACTTTTTCCCATTAGGTACTCACAAGATATTACAGTAATTAGTATCTGCTGACAATTGTGTGCAGCATAATTTTATGTAACACTTTTCTAAACAGACTGTTTCTTTCCTAGAATGTAAAACAAATTAATCATACAAATTTGCTGTATGTCACTTAACTTCCATGTTACATCTGTTTATATACATATGCCTATTTTTTCAGAGAGTTTTATATAAAAACTTTTAATGTGCACACAGACTTCTAGAATATCTAATTACATTCTCAAAAAATGGAAGGCGACTTACTGAAAAGAAAATATTTGAAGTAGTGGAGGTTTATTCTTCAAGCACTAGTGGTCCCCAAGTATTTTTGGCAAGACATTTGTTCTCTTTTAAGGACCAGTGCTAATGCACAAAAGCTCAGAATCTTAGGCATGTAACTTTTCCTCTCACAGTGGTATATCATTAACAATCTGCAGCATTATTGATCCAGGGACCCTCTGACTATGGGCTGCGGCGAAACACGCTCCCCTAAGATCAACTTTTTATGTTTGATTTTCCCTTACAGTTTTTTCTAAACCTTCAGTAGTATATAAGAGCTAATTTCAAACTAATCTTAGTTTATTTTCAGTGATTGGAGTTTGTGGGGTTTAGAGTTATTTCTTTTGTGAAAAACCCGTACAGATATAGAGAAGAGTAAGCCACGTTTGGGATTTTGCAGTCTTGATCCATCTTTTTTATGCATGAGGCAAAAGAATAGAATCAGGCAGAGAGATGCATCCCTCGAAAGGCTCCATGATTTGAAAGCTGATGCTTCCTGCAGAGAGCTTTGTCATCTCCCTGTCCACCCACCCATTTCCCTCTTCTGCTCACACATGGAGTCATTACCACATCCAACAGCATTTGGCTCAGCAGTCAGGTAGTGTTGGCACACAGTTTTATGTGGAGCCTCATTGTGTAAAGGAACCTACAGTCTAATTTTTGCTGCTGAGACAGCCCTGTTTTTCTCCTTCCACTGGTGTTATCAAGGGTGGCTCAGTCCAAGTTAGGACTTTGACTGGGCCACACAATCACAGCTACAAGATCTGCTTTTCTTCAGGTATAAAAGGAAGAGAAAAGGACTGGAACTGGTCCTCACATAATCACTCACTAGGAGGCTCAGAAGACAAAGTGACAAATGTGGCTTCTGTGCAATGACTTGCAGGACAAGACTCTACGGAGGCCCATTTGAAGATGGCATAAGTTAGAGCAGCCCTATTATTGTTGCAAGCTGTGTCCATGGCTGAGATCCAAGCTGAGAGTCAGCAAAAGTAGATCAAAGCAAACAGCACTGTTTCCTCTATGCCTCTTGCACTAATGAACTCTACTATCTTTATGAAATTGTTTCTCACCTACAGCTTGCAAACGCAATAATAATTTGGTCCTTTTAGCTCTTGCATATGCTTTAGTATACTGTTCCCAGGCCAATTCAAAATCACCACAGCATAAAAAGATTGTTCTCAACAGCATCTTTATGCTGTTGATTTGAAATACTTCGAAAACCATTAGATTGTTCCAGGCTTACCGGGACATTTCCATAAAAATAAGCAGCAAGCCAAAGAATCTGAGATTCATATATTACAGGATATGGTCTCCTCACACCCTCCGCCTACTCATTTGGAAGTGTCTCATGGTTTTCCTGCATCATTTGACACATCTGTAGTCATTTAATTGTTCTAGCCTTTCAGACTATATTGTGAAACAATTGCTTACAGGACTCATTAAAAGAAAATATAACAAAAAATTCCCATGCGTTGTATCTCCTCCACAGTAACATAAGCTTTGGAAACTTGCAGGGTATCCAAAAAGTTTTTTGTTTTTTTTAACAGAACATTTTGACCTGTGTTAGAGTAGGCAGCCAGTATGCAGCATGAGTATTTGGACAATATTTCTCTATGTCTAAACAAGTCATGATTGGAATGGGTGTATGTTATACATTGCATGGGATTTTTTTTAATTGTTATTTGTTTATTACAGTTTTGGCCCTGACTCAGAAAGGTACTTAACCACTTTTTTATGTCAACCCTCAACTAGAAAAGCCTTTTCTTATGTCCTGTTGAAATGAGTGGAAACTAAACATATGCTTAGAGGTAAGCATTAGCTTGAAACGTTTTGCTGACTGGGATATTCTCTCACACTAGTCTTTGGAAGTTGACCTGGCAAGAGATGTTATTGGAGTGCATCTGTTTACCTCAATTAGTATTGTGTCATACAGAAGAAAACACATTGCCAGATGCCTGAAATTCCACTGTTCCCTATTTCACTCCTTAGCAGAGAGGAGAACTCCCTGCATCTCCAGCTGAGATACCAAACATCTGGCAGATCTCTAAATTCCCATCTGACTCAAGGTCATAGAATAAGACTCTTGATATTGATGCTGAACTAGGCTTCTGCAATGTAATGGATGTATCTCGTTGCAAATGTTTAGAATTGGTTGCAAAAAAATGGTGTTTAACAGTTTCTATTGAAACATGCATTATTGTAGACATAAATGTGGATCATTGGCTGATGACAGCCTATCTGGAGAGTGTCACAAGGAATATATAAAAATGCTGCTTAGGTTTTGAGGGAAGGATCATATCTGAATCAATCCAGAACTAAATTATCCACTGACAAATCTTGATCTCGAGAATCTTTTGGATGGAATTTGGTAGTAAGGCTGAGTGTGTCAGGCAGATCAGCTGCCTTAATGTGAAAATGGCTTGGCAATAGGAAAATAGAAATTAAACATTCTTTGCTTTCTCCTGTCTTTTTAGGGGGCTTGACACACCTATTTTTTCAGAGGTGAAACGTTTTATTTTCTCTGAGGCAACGTTTTGGAAATATTAATGTTTGGAAAGACTAGAAAAATTTTATCACATCCGTGAATGTATTTCACACTGACTTTATAACAGGCTACATAAAACCAGAATCTATTGTATGGTACCTGAAGCAGAGCTAGATGTGTGGTTTTCTTAGCTTAATAAGTAGACTCAGGTGATGAACAAACTTCTTCAAGAGGATTTTACCATATTTAAGACAGATATAAAATGTATTGTGCTGCTTCTCAGAGTACCAAGTGAGTCCCCATTTATTCCAATTTGTCCATACATTTATGCCACATTCATCATTACATTTGACTGCCTGGATACTTGAATCTCCTCCAGTTCAGCTTTTCAGGCACACAAATATAGTAGTGATGAGTAGAGATGAGCTTTCGTTAAAGCTCAGGCTCTCAGGCTTCAAGATCACTTGCAGAGGTATAGTAAGGTCTGCCTTGAAAGCTGGGGGTCTCAAATGCTGGCCCTGGTGCTCAGGACTAGGGGGAGGAATAATAGTGTTCGCCTCAAAACAGCGGGGACAGGGGGGTATGTCCTGGGTCAGGTGCCATGAAATCCCATGAGAGGCGTCTTTCTGTTTTTTCCTTCTCCATCCCTAATCACTTTCTCCTTATTTCTACCATGATTTCTCCCACCTCTGATCCTGGGACCATACACTGATTTTGGCAAACACCTCATCAGCTTTAAGTGAAACATAGTAGGTTCCACAAGTGATCATTTCCAAGGTAACTTCATTTCATCAGAAGATCACTTACTTTCTCTGGATTCAACCCTTGCCCTAATGGCTGGGAAACACAATAACCTATAGCAGGGTTTTTTGGGACAACCCATTGCCAAAGGTGTTTAGCAAGTGGGCATTACCTGGGGAGAAATAAGGAAAATCATAATGTAGCAAACATGGGAGTAAGTTTTGTGATGAATGTGAGCACTTGAAGGGAAGCAGAAACAGTACGGTGCCTTTGCAAATCCCTCCGCAAAGGTTAGTGGTTTTTAATAAAACAGGTGCCTCTCTTTGCACCTACTGTTACACTCTATGCCTTATAAACTGTACCTCAGTATTTCACTATTTTCATTGCAAGGCCTAATTCGGAGTTCAGACTGCACAGGGGAATAGTGTGTGCAGCACAGATTTTATCATACTTCCTGTCTCAGCTGGCTTTCCAGCAGAAAGGTGATGTAAGCACTCTGAGGAGCAGTTTGGTTATATTTAGAAAACAGACTCTTCTATAGGTTTTCTCTCGTATCGGTTTGTTTTATTTGTGCATTTACATAGAGACAGCATTAAACAGGCTGTGTGTAACTTCAAACACATCATGAACTTTTGTCAATTATAATAGATTTAAGAGTACATATGTGTGTACAGGCATGTGTATATATATATGCCAAGTACAATCAACATAGAGGAGCGTGTGTGTGTTTGCAATCTAATAGAAAAGTTTCAGAAGAACCTAAAAGCTAGTGCAGGGCTACATATGTGTTCATTAATAATTGGTTTTTAAATTAAATACAAATTTCATGTTGTCTTCCAGTAGTAATTGAATTGAATTGAGTGCATCTAAAATACCAAGGGTTAGCAAAATCCAGTGGTCTAGACTGGGCATCTTTGGCAAAGAGAATCCTAGATGTAACTGTATTACAGCAAGTCATTTTACTAGAGCCTGACACACAATGTGTGCACACAATGCATCGAATTTAACAGAGGATACACAGTTTGCATCGTCTCTTTTTTCCTCTTAGCCAGTTTTTCCAGCTAATGGAAAGAGAATGTCATTGGCTTCCTCTTTATTCCACCCTCATTCCATTGGGCCCAAACTCTGAGTTGGATAACTCCCAATAGGATCAGTACACATATGGTCAAAGCATATCAGTTAAGTAATGCTTCTGAATCAGCACATGCATTTGCAAAACACATTTTTACTCTTAAATTTCTTTGTGAGATCAATTCATTGTTCAGCTTACATTTCTCTATGAATAAATATATCTGTCTATTTGCATGCACACATACACATATATACATGCGAACCTCATGAGATTCAACATGGCCAAGTGCAAAGTCCTGCACGTGGGTTGGGGCAATCCCAAACACAAATACAGACTGAGCAGAGGATGTATTGACAGCAGGTCTGAGGAGAAGAACTTGGGGGTGTTAGTGGATGAGAAGTTCAATGAGTCAACAATGTGCACTCGCAGCCCAGAAAGCCAACCACATCCTGGGCTGCTTTAAAAGCACTGTGGCCAGCAGGTCCAGGGAGGTGATTCTATCCCTCTACTCCACTCTCATGAGACCCCACCTGGAGTACTGTGTCCAGCTCTGGGGCCCCCAGCATAAGAAGGACATAGACCTATTGGAGCAGGTCCAGAGGAGGGCCACAAACAATCAGAGGGCTGGAGCACCTCTTCTGTGAAGACAGGCTGAGAGGGGTTGTTCAGCCTGGAGAAGAGAAGGCTCTGGGGAGACCTTACAGTGGCCTCCCAGTACCTAAAGGGGGCCTACAGGAGAGATGGGGAGGGACTCTTTATGAGGAAGTGTAGCAATAGGACGAGGGGTAATGGTTTTGAACTGAAAGAGAGAAGATTTAGATATTAGAAAGAAATTCTTTACTGTCAGGATGGTGAGACACTGAAACATATTGCCCAGGGAAGTTGTGGATGCCCCATCCCTGGAAGTGTTCAAGGCCAGGCTGGATGGGCCTTTGAGCAACCTGGTCTAGTGGGAGGTGTCCCTGCCCATGGAACTAGATGATCTTTCAACTCTAGCCATTCTATAAGTCTTTGTACATGTATGTATAAGTAAATGCATTTTCTCTATCCTATTAGACCTCCAGAAGGTGGTGCTTCCAGCTCTGTGTATGTGAGCTGCAAAGAGACATTTACTTCTGTATATACAATGACAGGAAGTGGGATGTACCAGCTTACATCTGTTAGCCGTTAAACAGCGAAACAGTAACAACAACAGTAATAAAATACTATTTTATCCAGGTCAACAAGAGCAGACATCAGACATAGAAAGCTGAAGCTGAGTCAAAAGAAGGGCCCGCACCAGTTGGTTTCTTTAAAGGCAAAATACTATGTAGTCTTTCCTAGTTTTCTGTTGTGCAAATTCCACCTTCTTGGATCATCATAACATGCCATCAGAATGAGTGGGTTTGAGGATTTCCTGTTGAAAACTATAGCTGCATTCATTCCTGCAGAAGTGTTCTGAGATGAACAAGTGTGGACCTCAGAGATTTTTGGATTCAGAAAAGAAAGACTTTTCTTACACGTCTTCCCACTTACCTTCTACACTTCAGTCTGCAGGTTTTTTTTTTCCCCAGGAAGCTGCTGAACAATTGTAAAATGGATTAATTAGAAATGCGTGCCATTGTTTAATAGATACTACCTCAGAGGTTATCAAGGGTTGTGGGATTTTTTTTAATAGTTCTTGTGTGATGTATTACATCACTAGAGAGAACAAGAGGACTGACTTTCACTGAAATCTGATCAAGTTGATGAGAATAAAAGGGGTTTCAGAAGATCATGCCTCAGGACATTGCTTTGAGTGATAAAGAAATTTATTATTAAATTTAAAGAGAGATTGCTCTTTTTGCTGATAAGCATGATAGTTGTTACCAGATAGCAGCTGCCATTGCAGAAAACTCTGGCAAGCTGAAGGAACATCATGATTAATTGGAGAACTGGTATTCACAAAAAATGGCTGGCTGCCAAGGGATTGCAAAAGTAAATAGCATCAATTAAGTCAGCATAGCTAATTGTGTCCTGAGCTTGTAATTACACTCTATGCACAATGACCTCTTTATTAAAGTAATAGAATATTGTAGTTACTATAAGCGTACAACTGTTGAGTATTATTCAAGCTATGTCTTGATGATATAGTAGAAGAAAATATATGCACTGACTTTCACCTACTTTGGTCACTTTGGCTGGTAACTGTTCCTGCTTGAGTTCTCTATTTTTAGTATTTCTGCTTCATTGATCTGTTTGTGTGTAAATAAAACGTCAAGTACTTGGTGGAGCGTTTATAAACATCAATGTGCAAATACTTGGTACAAGTTTGGACCTTAGTTTTAGGCTGCTCGTTTCATTTTTCAAAGCCCAGTGTGTTTCTCAAGGCTGAAGTCAGGGATCATGTGGTGGTGATTCAATGGTCATGTGGTGTTGGTCATACCTCACTGAGAGGACAGCACCAAGCTTGGCCTCTCAAGTCAAGTGTTCGTGTTCCTGCGTTCACAGGGATAGGACAAAGAGTTTCCAGGACAAACTGTTCCGGGCTTTGAGGACCTGTTGATGCAAGCGAACTGTCAGGAAAGAGTTTGTACCAACCTTTGGTATTTCAGTAGATATCACAGGGCCCAGTGACTCAAAGACCCCTGTACAGTGTGTTGTGCTCACTCCCATTTGGCAGGAATGGTAAGGGAAATGGATATATGTAGCCTTAACTGCTGAGGTCAAATATAATGTTGTGTTGGCTGATCCCTGAGGAATAGGAAAATGACCCCAATGACAATATCACTCCAGGTGAGAAAGGAGTGGTCCTTGTGTGTTTACATAGTGTCAGGTAGTAACCACGCAGACATGTACATTCAGTGTTTTAACTGTCTTGTGGAGAAAGTCAACAAATTATCTGAATCCTGGCCAGACTTCAAAAGTTCAGAGGTTTGGTTCAGAAAGAGCTGCAGTCACTGATCCAAAGTTTATAAAAGCTCTCCAGATTTTCTGAGACTGTAAAACTGGGCTGGAGCAGCATTTTTCCTGTAGCTTTCAGCACTTCTGTTTCCCATCCTAGCTGGACAGTGGAATCGAAAAAACACTTCTTCAGAAATTCCAAGAGCTTAAGAACATTTGGTCCCAGTCTGGTTCTAAAAATGAGTAAAGATCTGGGAGGCTGTCTGGTGGGGTCATATCTAACCTACCTAGTCTGTCCCGTTTTGTCTGCACTCCCTTCAGATTGAATGTTATTTTTGTACCTGGAGTCCAGTGAGACACTTAGCATGCACCCCAACAAACCAGCTCATATTTTCCAAGCTGTGTAGAAGTTCCTATAGATATTAAAGATCTTGATTCAGAAGCAGATTCTGTTTATTTTTTTGATAGTTAGCACTGTAATCTGGTAAAGAAAGAGCCCAACAGTTTGACAGCTGCAATATTGCAATGTCAACAGGGAGTCTTAAATTTCAGAATGCTCCTAATGCCTTGGTGTTTCAGATAGGAAAATGCTGTTTTTAATATCACGTGACTGAGGCATGGGCTAGTCAAGTCATGGGAAGAAAATAAATTTCAGCTCCTGGTGTTAACTCTTTCACAACACTGCTTTGGGATAATGCTTTAAGGACTAGCTATTCATCCTTTTCCCTCCTGCCTGGAAAATGCTTGGGTTTTTTTCCAGCGGATAGCTGGAGAAGTGCTGGACCACGGAAACAAGTGGGTCAGTCACCATCATGCTTTGTGCATGCCAGCAATGCCCACTATAAGGACAACAGCCTAGGCCCTATTTGTTCAGCTGAAAGAGAATTTGTCAGGTTTGAAAATGTAATTTCTATTTTGTCAACTACATATATACATATTTAGCCATTCTTACCTAAATCTAGGGCCATTTTAATTTTTTTTAGTTCATTGGGAAAACTAGACTTTTCTTGAGGTCTTGGGTAGTGAGGATTAGTGTTAGTATGCTATTAGTTTCTACTGTCAGTAAAAGAGAACTAGGTAACGTATCCTCCTGAGAAATTTCAGGTGTGCAGAGGTGGGCAGGCTTTTGCAGAGACCCCTAAAGCCACAGGTTCCAGTTCTGCCCTTTGAACTTAAAAACAATTAAATTGCAGTGGTATTTGCATTAAAAGGAGAGAAGACAGTTCTTAAGCCAATTACAAAGCAAGAAGAAATTATAACATTCAGTTCTGGATCTGGACTTGGATATTAAGCAGTCCAGAAGATTTTGGATCTGAGATTGATATGAGTTCATCCCTGTTACTGTATACAGTCAGAAACTTCCTGCAACTATGCTCATGCCTTCAGTGAGGAACAGACACTACATGGGCCTTCCTGGATCCTTCTGCAGGAACAGGCTGCAGCTGTGTGCAGCCTCCGACTCCTCCAGGGACATGTTGTATCTTCCATATGAAGGAGCTCTGAGGAAAATATATTCTCACTGAGTCAGAAGTCTTCCTGTCATTTCCCAAGGGATTGAGTGCTACCTAAATATTGCAGTTGATTCCCCACAAACCTTGGAAAAATCCCTTAAAACCTTATCTGCAACTTTGAACCGCTTGATATGCCTATTTTCATCTCAGGAGGAATTTTCTAGTAAGTTTTCTTAACTGTATTTGAAGTCCAGGATAGTCAGATTTATACCAATGTAATGGTACCTTCATAGATTCTACCAGAATTTTCCTTTATCCATGATTAAATAACTAAAGTAATACCCTGCAAGAAATCTAAGCATAATTTGTATTTTTGTAGTACTGAGAACTCTTTAAGTTGAAGTGAGTGTACGAATGCAGCGTTCCCTTAATAGGGTACATTTCCTTGTGATGGACACAAGGTCAGGTTAGGCAATGAACTGTGAATGGCAGTTGCTGCTTACTCATGTCAAAAACTTGCATAGGGCTTAGCAGAGATACGTTTTGTAGAGTGAAACTGGGTTTTGCATTGTGTTAAATATGATAGTTTAAGCTTTATTTTGTATTAGTAGAGAAAGTTAAAATAGTAGCTAATTAATAAAAATAATGTAGAATTTTCCTCCCTCGTCACAAGATAATTTTACCAATTACAGGCTGTTTGGACCCTGAAAGTAGGAGACATTGGGATTAATAGTGTGTTTGGACTTATAATGGCCTCCTATAGAGATGAATTTGATACTTAGTGGATATAATTTTGCCTCTCTCGTTTTTATTCCATATTGCATTTTAGTCTGGTTTCAACCTTCTCATATGCTTGGTTAAAAAAGCCAGTGTAATAGAGAGGCTAAGAGATTCAACAAGACTTTCCACTAAAAATATTATGCATATGTGCTACATGTGCAAGTCCATATTAAAAGAACTTTATTAAGCTTCTTGAGGCAAGTAATTTGAGGCAAGTAATTATGAAAGTGAAGTTTGAGACTGCATGCACAATTTCAGTTTGGGTCATGCATTTGCATTTTAATTATATAGGTTGGTTTTAAGCCACAAGCCCCTTGCATTTTTCAGTGCACAAGATATTTCTGCTCTTAGGATGCACCAGAGCTGTGAAGTCAAGATTAGTGCCTTTGGATTTGGATTCAAAGATTATTTTATCATCTGTATCAAGTAAGGCAGAAGACAACTCTGGTCTCTGCCCACCCGTCTCCTAGAATTCTGGTGAGATGACACTAAGCAGGTCACCAAAATCAGACTTGAAAAAACATGACTGAGAATTTTACATTTCTATTTCCTGGACCCCATGTTCAGAGGTGCAGCAGAGGGCAATAGGACCTGTACTTTGGACATATAAGAATCGTGAAACCTTAAGTCCCAGGTGTCACAACTAAAAACAAAGAGAAATTGCTACCATTATTTCAGCTGCAAAATGGAAACTATACTGTGAAGATAAGTAATACATATGAAACACTCAGATACCATTGTATTGAATATGACTTGACGAAATTAATAAGGCTATCTTGATAACACCTTTTGAATAAAGTGTAGTGGTAAAGGCCATGATCACACACTGAAGAATAAGTCAAAACAGCCAAGGGAATGTTGATTTTTGTAAGCACTTTTAATTTCTATTCACAAAATGAGACAAGGACCCACTCAAAAAAACCCCCAAAACCCCAACCATGAATGTGCAATCATCGTATTATATATTCACAGGGGAACCAAAGTAAGGTCAAGTATATTGTCATTTTTGACTTTCTGAGTGTTTGACTTGGCAACTTTAACACACTTAATGTGTCACTGGGAGAAAAGTGTTATAAATTCATGGTCAGTCTTTTTTTTTATTACTATTTTAACTTCTCAATGTCAAGAAATAACTCAGTGCATCCCAGTTTCACCTCATCTTTAAAAGAAATACAGTATTTTAGATGTCGTTTTGTATTTAGTGAAGAATGTAAATTTGACATAGAAGAACATTAGTTCTTTTCAGGGAAAGTTTAGTGCTAGGAACTTTCAGAACTAACTATTTTTTCTCATCTGAAGCTGAGTAAAAATGAGCTGCATTTAGAAAAACAGCTCACCTTCTCCTGTGAAGATACCAGCACTGTTTCTTTAATTTTTAAAACAACTTTGGGCAGTTGGTCAGGAATGAATGGGAGTAGGGAAAAATCCAGGGAAAAGCTCCTCTTACTGTAGAGGGTGAGAAACAGACCACCTCTATGGGAAGTGCTGTTTTCCTCATACCAGCAATGTTTCTTGCTCGTGTTGAAAGATAATGTTTCTTTCTTGATTCTTGACCGTTGTCATATGCTATTGTCAAGGGAGCAAGAAGGATGAAATAAGGCAAAGAAAAAACAAAAAAAAAGACCTGTCTATGGGAAGGGGATAACAACTTTAACAGAGCTCACAGCAGAAACCCACACACGTCCCCATGCGCCAATTGCCCTGAAACAGCCAGCACGGCTACAGCCACGCACAATATCCTGCTGGGCCTCCAGCCAGAGCTCAGTCCCCCTCAGAAAGGACAAAGAGATGTTCAAATGGCCACTCAGCTATCCAAATTACCTGCTTTTCCTCATAAACCAATGCCATTGTTCTCTTCTACAGGGTCTTACACTGAGTTGCCAAGTAAGGGAATATCTGCTGAGGTTAAATAAAGGGAATATTGTTACAGAAGTATTTAGACTCTACTCAAAATGCCAAAGGTGGCAAGGGCTCTGGATTTTAGTTATCATATTGCATTTTTTTTCTCCTCAGGAAGTTGTTTTCACACAAGAAACTTGCAGGATCAGACCATTGTCCACAAAGACCTATGTGCTGCAGCCTGACATCCTACTGCACAGCCATTCATTTTTTGGTGAGAAGCGGTGATAGCAGGCCGTTACCTTGGCACAGTTTTACTCAGCCAAGGTGAGGTGTAGTACTATTTCAGATATGCTGCACACTAGGTGAGCAGGGGGCTCCACAGTATTCCCAAAGGAAAGATAAACTTTCAAAGCTGTCGGCTGTGTTTACTTCAGACCAAAGCACTGGAGATACCAGGGTCTGGGAGGAACAAAAAGAGGGTGAGAGAGACTAGAAAGTAATTTTCCTAATTCTGCAATGGGCATTTGATGAATTTTGTTGATTTTTTGTGACTTTCTCTGTTCGTTTTCTTCTTCATATATTTAGCATCCTAGTTTGGGAATAAGGAATAATAGATGTAGGGTGTTTTCCACCGCTTTGAGGGAAATGTTAACAGGAGTATATCAGAAAGATGGAGAAATGCGTCTCTCTGGCCTTTCAGTGTTTGTATCTCGGACTGTGTTTTTGTGCGAGAAACAAATATATATTACAGTATCATATTGGGAGTAACTGGATAAAACTGCTCCACATTGTCTCATAAACTTTTTTTAGCTTGAAAAAAACCCCATCAGACTTTGAAGAATTTTTCCTTTCTTGTGAGTTTAGGATCATGCAGTTTATTTTAGGAGAATTGCAGCAAGGAAAAGGGATATTCATTTTGTTCACTCTTTTCTATGGTCTCTAAATAGAAGAAATAAAGCGGCAGAGATGCAGTGTTGGTGTCTTTGTTGAAGTCTCTGGCTGAGGAGGTTCTCTAAAGGTTGTTTGATCATCTCTCTTCAACTCTTCACAGTAAGAAAATTTCAAAACTTACTGTTGCCAAATTCTTCTCTACTAGAAAGCTAAACTAGGGAAATAAAAATTGTTCATGATCAGCATAGGCTTGATCCAGTAAGAAGCTAAGTCTCATAGATAATGGATGCTAAGGTCTGTGTGAATAGTCCAAATATCGTACAAAACCAGATTACAGTTGAAATCAGGCTGATTGTGGTGACAGCAAGCAGGTAAATTTTTCAGAGTCTTCATACTTGTTTGCTGTGATTTCATCACCCCAGTAATACTTAGAATGTGTTTCTGTGTAGCCATTTCTATTATGTACTCCATTCGTTCATCAGTTCTGTTTCCTTGTTCTGGCTGCTTCAGGCACCAGGTTTATTTTTGGTGGTTGTTTAAGCTGATGAAGCATATAACCTTGGATGAACAGAGTGTTTCAGATTTGTCTCTCAATATTGCCTGTTTTTCTTGACTAGGAAAGCCTGGGGTAAACACTACACATACTAGTAGTGAAATGCAGTACAGATTGCCTCTTCAACAACTCACACAGTCTATTTTGTTATAGAAAAAATAAATACATTGGGCAGACAACAAAATTGCTTACAGCAATGAGTGGGAGTTTACAAACTGAAGAGCTTTGATTCCTGTGTCCTCTAGTTGCACTGAATACTAAAAGATAGTATCACAGCATAGCATAAATGAAAACACTGAAGGCAACTCATGTGTTTGTTTATTACTGTTTTGTTTAAATTTATGGATACACATGTTCCACTCTGGATGCTTATACAGTTGCATAAATATGGTTTTTCCTGGGTAGGTTTCTTTTTTATTTTTTTTTGAGCCACAAATTATAATGTTTATCGTGCTGATGAAGCAATGGTTGGGGAACAAATATGACATTAGAAGTAGACTTGGATTTCCCAATCATCTGAAGTGCTGGCTTTTAAGCCCATGCAGCAATGTTGATTTGTGGGTAGTTAATTTTCTTGGCCATTGTTTTTCTACTGTATGATGCTGTGAGGTTATTTCTAGGCAAAATGAAATATACAGTTATACATAGTAAGAGAATTGTATAGTAGAAAATGTTCTTGGCACACACACGCTACTCAGAATGAGTACATAACGTGCGCTTGAATGGACTAGCTGTTTTTTGTTTGTTTTTCCATTGGCAAGCCAAGAAATAAAACACAATCCATTTTGAACTTAATTTTTCCATTTATTTTTTTTTTAAGATTAAGATACAAAATCTTATTTTCCTTTGGACCCATTTCCAACACTCTGAACCAAAAGCTTACTTAAGTGATATTTCCATCACTCTACAGATGTTACTTATTCACTTTTCAACCCAGTTCAAAAAATCTTAAAAGATCCAGATATTTGAGGAAACAAAAAATTATTTCCTTACGGCAGTACTGAGTTCAGGTTTTGATCCTGATATAAATATAGAGGTGAAATTCACCAAGGAACAGAGGCCAGCAGAAAGGCATCCATAAGCACTATGTTTTGCAATGTTTGCATGGGGAAATAGCTCAGTACCTCCTTCGTCGCTGCAGGTTTGCATTACCTGGAGCTGAGATAGTATGTGGTTAGACAGAGCAGAGAGCGTAAACCGGGGTCGGACTTGGGTTGGACTCAATGCCTGAGGGCTGGATTCGAGGCTAATTGAAAGAGAAAGGAGCTTTTCCTTTTATTTCATTGGTCTTTGGACCAGCCTCAGATTATCTGGCCCTAACTCATTTGCTTAACAGGGATAGAGACTGTGGATGCTGTTCCAATACGTGAACTGGAGCTGCTGATTCAGAAGAGCTACAACTTACTCCCAGGTTGTTTTTTCTTCAGGAAATCAGATTATTTGAAGTTTTTGAGGTTGAAACTAAAATCACGCACATCAAGTGAAAGACAGTATTAAAGCACTTCTGGTACAACAAAACTTAATTTGCAGGGCTTGTTAAACATTCTCGAGCTAGAGAGAAGTTGTGGCACAGCGTCCTGTACTATGAGATCATTTCCCACCATTCTAGGAATATATTCTTTTATTATTCTGCCTTGAAAAGGAAATACTGGGAGATGGATAGAAGCAGGATTTGGTCTATGATTTCTAGGTACAAAAAAGTCACTTCTTGGAAGAGGTGACTAATAATTTTCTTTATAAAAAAGGAGGGAATAAGTAAAGAATACAAGTGGCTTGAGCAATTTGCATGTTGAACACCGTATATTTTCTTCCCTTTTTATCCTCACTTACATATGTAACAGGGTGGACATCCTTGTTTACCTTTTGCATTTATTCTTCCTTCTAGGTGATTTTTTTAAATGGCACAAATCAGGCACAAAGTGTGTTTGGCACAGGTGGGGATGGAGTCAGACTAGGGTCAGAACTCTATCTTTGGGATTCAAGCCCTAAACTCGAAAAAAATGGTTAATAAGATGTAGCAAACAGATTGGCCTTATGATTTCTGTCTGCTGTTGCTCAGGCTGTCAAATGCTCCTAGAAACAGCAGTTAAGCAAACTGGTAAAAAAAGGGGATTAAAAGAAAAGAAGCAGCAAGTTGAACAAGGTCAGCAATCCAGAGTGGACACCTAAAGAAAAAAAGTCACTGCATTCACATGTATTCTGTGTAGAAAGCAAGATGTGGAAAATCATCAGTTTTCTAACCAGCTTGTGCTAGTAATTTTGTAATTCCAGGGTTCTTTTCCGCCTCCCTCCCGTCCCCAGCAGGGCTTCAAAATTAGCTGTAATTTTCATGGTTCAGTTATTAGAGTATGAAATGCATAAGGTTTGGCGGGTAGCAACAATGAACCCTGAAATTAAGCATTTAGTACTCAAATGTCTATATTAGCCTGCATAAATGTGCCTATATTTTTGTTGGATGGGTTCAAGAGAGCTAAACAGGCTGGGAAAACCTGAAGTCTCCTAAAACTAACTAGGTGAGGGGAACAGAAAGCAGTTATTTGACTCAAGTGGTGGCTGGGGAGTGGGGAGAGCAATAAGGGGAAAACTGAGCAAGACACTGGAGAGATGCCATAATAGAATTGGAATATGGGGTTAATATCAGAGGGTTAAGACATGGAACTGCTTATTCTCTCTCCATACTTTCTGTTCCTTTCCTTTGTGCTGCATTATCTTGCATTCATATTTTCTGGACATACTTCACTTTTCTTTTTTTTTTCCTTCTTTCCTTTTCTCACCAATTATCACAATTGACCCACTGTATGCACTCTATTTCTATACATCTTACAACAGTTTTTGGACCCACATAAAACCTGGATATTGCTCTATATGTTACAGCAGAGGACTTTCACTTGTGCTGAAGGCCATAACTATTCAGATAAACTATTTAAAACACTTGTTCTAAATTTCAGGTGTGTGCTTAGGTCCCACATGAAGCCCTAAGGTATTTACTGGCAGACAAGAATACTAATAAGGGTTGTGTTACTATAAGTGGAAGTGAGTGGCTGCCTACATAAACGCCTCCAGCAGTCCTCATTCTGGAAACCCCTTTGGGCTGGTGGTTCTGTCCCTATTATTGTGGTATTCTGACCACGAACAATTCTATGACATAATGTCATAAGCAAGATATGCAGTAACTTGTATTTCTGTTTGCCACAAACATTGTTTCCTAGTCCTTTTCTATTTAAACTTACACTCTCCTTAGTGAGACGTTAGCTTCCCTCCAGAGTGCTCACAGATATTTCTGCTTGAAAAGGACTTCCCTTCATCCACACTTTGTTCTTTACCTTGTGTCTCTTTCCTTCCTTCTCTTGTCTTCTTCAGGGGCTAACCCGAAACAGAAAGAACTCCTCTGTACTGTGCTTGCTGTTTTCCTTCCCATAGCCATTACCTCTGGTCTTTTCTGGGAGTATTGACTTATTTTGGCTATGGAGTGTTGTCCTACCTGGTGCGTCAAATTTACTTTTCATTTCCCATATCTTCAGCATCATCAGCTGACATCATTTACTGCAGCTGTATCTTTGTGGGTGTACATTTTCCAGAATATCAGACAGGGTCCTGTCCACTTCCCTTTTACACAGCCAAAAAGGCTGCATCCTGCTGACCAAGGCAGCTTGGTTACACAGAGGCTGCAACAGAAGAAGTTTCGCATGTTGCTTACAAATGACCCAACAAAGCTGGTAGGGGTATGGAGATTGTAGTAGAAATGTTAAAATTAGTATTGTAGGAGAGCAAATGGATAAGTCCAGTTGCAGAAACAGCAGAATGAGTAAACAGCTGGAGAAGGGTTATAAGAATGGCATGTGCTGTTGGCAGCTGGATTAGCAGGTCATCAGGATCCTAGCACACACGTGTGTGCAGCTTTTCAAGTCACCCAGATTGGAAGACAAAGTAGAGTGAGTAAATCTTAATGACTCACAGGGGTGAAACAGGATGAAGAGATTAATCACTGTCATCCCCTAAAGGCTGCAAAAAGGCACATCCAAAACCAGCGCAGGGTCGCCAGCTGAGGAAGAAGAGAAGACATGAGGAGGACTTAGTTGACAGGTCCTGTGTGTCACTGCCCAGAATTCTGGACAGGACACCTGGATATGAGCATCTGGGTGCCTGCATGCTGGGTAGACCAACCCTGTGCAACAAGCCTTAAAGCTTGTGAGCAGGGATGGGGGTATGTGAGGGTGCGACTGATACCAGCTTCGCTTTAAAATAATATCCCCCTTCTCCTACAAGTTCTTGCATGATTTGCTGCATTGTTGCTACAGCATTGCATCGTTATTTCCTGCAAGCGGGGCAACTTTTCCATCTCAGGGATGGCAGGAAACCGAGCTTCCCCTGGGACAGCTCTGATCCTAACCCAGAAGTGGCATGAGGAAAAAGAAGGACAATATCAAGTAGTCCTCTAGCACGCACACAGGACAGAGACAGTGCCAGTCACCACATGAAAGGCGTGGGGGGTCCAACACCTTATTCATCAGGCCACCTGCTTCACCTTTTATAATCAAGCTGGGGCCTGGACCTTAGCACTGACATCCAGGACTCTGGTGTTACTCCCTCTGTGCTGCCATAATGCTTTCCCACTCTTGGAAGAAAAAGGAAAATGCTCTTTTCTAATTAATGCTACTGACTCAAGGGGACACTGCCATGCTTTTATCATTTTCTGCATAAAGCAGGAAGAAGACACTGGTATTCTGCTTACAGAGAGAAGTGTGCCCCTCCTTGACAGATGTGTATTTAATGCTGGAACATACAGTACTTGGCACAAGTTGCACCCCATTTAGTGAGTCTAGGCTTCCTTAGGTGAGCTGATTTGCAAGGTGTTACTTGGTGATCTGAAGTCTTAGCAAATTATGTTCTTTCATGAAGTCTTACAGCAAAATTGGAAGCGCTTAAAAACCTGACTATCATGTTCCCCATTTCCATTTGAGGTAATGGCCATACAATCTCCTCTTAAGTGACAGATTCCAGATTATTTGCCATGTTTTCTAGTTAGACAAAAGATTTGATGATGTCTAAGTGATTTAGAAGCAGAAGAGCATTGGCAAACACAAAAACATGTTCCTGAGAGGATCTAAAGGAGCCGGGGGTGTACAGATCCTATCTTTTAGGCACTGGACACCAAGGTATCAAGGTTGTCTCTTTACTAAATGAGTTAAAGGCTACAGATAGATACATGGGTGCCTCCAAAACCATAAGCATACTGAGCAAGGAACCCTTGGTAGGACGACAGCAGCTTATAGTCAGCCCATAAAACCCTCCTGAGCTCTTCAGTTTTAATTCAAGGCTATAGAGAATTGTTTATGTCTACTCTGAAACCACAGACTGGAGTCCTCTTTTGAGGCAAATACTCTAACATGGGAAGACCAGCATTTTAGTTGGAGCTCTGGTTCTGAAGTGGAGTATTAGTTTAGTTGTAGGTGGTTTGTGGAAATACTTGTATTTTATGTCCAAGCCCAGAGCAATCCTAAATTGCAATTTTTACTTCAAGAACATGTGTAATTAGCATTTCACAAATCTGTAGACTTACACAAAGCGGATCTCTTACAAAATGCCTGTTAAAAATTAACTCACTTTAATGGCATATTTAGAGGTTAGTTAAAGTTTAAGTCCCATTAAGAGACATTAGAGTGAGACACAAATGTCATGATATGTCCAAGGCCACTTCGTTATTGGAACAGAATTACTAGTAGCAACAGGGAATGAGATGGCCTGGGCTGTCTTCTGTATTCACCTCATGCTTCCTTCCCTTCCACTGTCCCATAGCACATTGTATGTGACTTCAAACCTGCAAACACTTTTACCCAATTAGCAGCCCCTCAGTCAATAGTCTCATTCAGCTGTCTCAATTAATGTTGGTTTTTACCAGGTCCCTTTGCCATTTGGATTCAATAGAATATTTATGTAGGTGAGAGCTGGTGATGGGGGACTAGCAGGACTCCTGTGGGCGATGTTCCATGTTATGCCTTTGTAATGGAATTTTTTTAAGCATTTGCTTCTCAGAAATAACGTCTCTCACTTTTCTTTTAAGCTAGTATCCTCAGTTAATAATTCTGCTTCATTTAAAGCTAATGCCTAGTTAGTGCTATTTTATAGGGTGTTTGCTTTGTAAATGGAGAGCTGGTAAATCAGTGTGCTAATTTCTGTTGTCACCCCAGTGTTTCATTTTGTTTTTGTTAGATGATTATCTGTTATGTACACAAGAGTGTAGTTTCATACTTGTCATTTGTCTCTCAGTTACAAGATCTTTGTTGCACTTCTGTCTCAGGGCTTCTTGCATACAGACATCTGACTGCAGCAAGCTTACAATTATTATTTTATAACTCTAAAAGATATGAAATTGCAAAAGGGGAAGAACATTTTAAATATAACTCCGCATTAAGTATGGTTACTGAGTCATTGTTTCGGTTTTATGCAGTACATATTTCTGGCTAGTGTAAAATGCACTAAGAACCAAATTTAAAAACCATCTGCACCTCCTGTTTCCGTCTAGGACGTTATTTATGTTTTTGGCTTTGTACCCTGAGCTAAATACAGAATGTGTAAAGACTGTTAATTAACCCTTTGAGACATGAGTTTCCCATCAATGTGTGGAACAGGAACATGTTTTTAATTAGGTAGTAAAACTCCCAAGATTTATACTCGTTCAAAATTTGCTCCATAATGAAACCAAAGGGAGTACATGTTAAATGAATTAGAAGAAAAAAAAAAAAAAAAAGACTCTGTGTTTAAGTAAAGCTAAATTTGCGTCACACTCCCACCAAAGCCAGGGAACTCAAATTTAAGGCCAGTGGTACACTATTAAAAAAAATATTTTAAGGAATGTGATTGGATTTAGATACTTTTTTTTTTCACTTGAAAAGGCGGCCTCTTAGACTTTACCCTTTCTCTTTTCTCTAACATTTTTTTGGTAAGATCTGTTCATGCACTTAGGAATTCTCCAGGATGCCCAGTATTCTCCTGATATGGTGGAACAGACAGTTGATTAAAGAAGGAGCTCTGTGTAAAGCTGAGCTCTGCTCAAGTCCAGCAAAATGTTTAAACACTTGTCTAACATAAAGCAAGTGAATAGTCTTGTTGAAACCAATGGAATTAGTTGCATAACTGAAGTTAGCCCCACACTTAAATACATTAGTGAATTGTGGGCCAAAGAAACACTCTGGCTGTTTAATGATAAAATGGGGCATTGGTCTTGTAATGTGCCATAGCCTGCCATAACCCAAAATCAACAGAATACTTCAGTGGGGATGTAATCTTACCTGTAGTATTATTTCAGTCGTTAGTTAAACTTTATAGAGATTTTAATATTGATACATGTAATAAAACATGCTATAAATAAAAAGTTACCAAAGCACAGGGTTTGTGTTCTTCTCCTGCTGTATTTTCTACTCAGTCATTTCAATTTTAAATCAGAAATTCCAGAAATGCCTAATTTAAGCAAAGGTCTTAAGGGTCTGGAAAATATCATGTTTTAAATAAAAGCTTATTTAAGTTACACAAGCACAAGGGAGGAAAAGCAATTCAAACTGGGAAGCCTGTTTGTTTTTCTTTGTGCATGTTTAACTTAAAATTAAACACAATATATTTATCTTTTTTTTTCTTCCTTTCTTTTTTATTTTAAAGGATTTTAATGAAACTCTTCATGCTCCTATATCATATCTTTGAGTACCATGTTTCAGTCTAAGTGAATTTTTGTGGACAAGTGATAAAACACTAAAAATAGTACTTCAAAGTAAACATCTCTCGACCAGCTGAAAAGAGCTTCAGCTGTGTAATTGTTGGTCCAGAGAAGCTCCATGGGCTTTCTGTTTGGTAGAGCGCCATGAATAATTTTTACTTTTCCCTGGAGAAGACTTCCTTCTCCATTCCCATGTCCTTTGTAATGACGCTGGTCAGAAGCAGGGCCTGATCCTACTGGCTTCATAGGAAAGCAGAGCCACTGCTTAGACAGGGTTTGCAGTCCAGAGCCTGTAAAAATTAAAAGAACAAAACCTGAAATTCAACAACTTGGCTTGACCATTATCTTGTTCCCAGTGCGGTTATTTGCATCTATGCTAACTGGGTATAAGTTGATTACATCCATATTTTGTTTAAACTTGTATTTCATCTGGGAGCTGGTGTGAATGAGCCCCCAAGTTGAAAAGCAATGGCTAATCAGGTTCATAGGGTAGGCAAGGAATATCTTTGGAGGATTATTGCTTCATGAGATTCAGAGTACAGTTTCAAACACACTTCTATAAATGGGCATGAGGTACCATGGCTTTCAAAAGTAGCACCCTGTTTTCTGCCTTCTGCCACAAAGTTTACCACAAAGCCACCCAAAGAGCCACACTGACACGATGGACACTGGTAGGGACTAAGGAGCTGGGGACAGGGACAGGGGCAGGCCACCATCACCGCTCACTGAAGAGCTGGCATAAACTAACTGCAAGTGAAACACTAGCTTTAGAGGGTAAAACTGCCATAGCACTGGTTGACCACAGAAGTGCAACTCGGAAAAATTAAAATCTTAAAACTCAATTGAACAAATTGCAATTTAGACTATGTGCAGTAAGCACATTTTTAATGCTTTCATATTAAAAGATAATATTGTTTATACTTTTATATTACATAAGATCCCCACATGTTTGGCAGCAAAGTGTACATATAGCTCTGTATGTGCCCTCTTGAGACCTTCAGATCTCTCAGGATGTTGTTCTGCGCATCACCTGGGACATTCAAGTGGCTGAGAACAAAATTCAAAGTGCACTCTAGCACTGAAAGACCTCTGTACTGGGGTTATGGATAAATAAATGAGCAACAGGATGGAAACTGGGATAATACCTCTCTTATATCAAGGTAATCGCCTGTTGTGATAGATTCTTCATTTCAGTGCTTCCTTCTGGCTCTGCTTTCTGGCTCTCTACCTTCTACTGTACTTCAGGGTGCTGTGATGAGGGAGCAGATCTGGTGACTCACTTCTGTTGTTTTCCCTTTTGGCTGCTCTTTGGTCTGATGCTCAGGCTTGTAGTCCCATTACCCTCATCTGGTTTTTCTCTAATCCCTTGACGAACTGATTCAGTTTGCTAACACAGAAGAAAAGTATTTGGTGGTGTTTTTTTTTTCTGAGTTAGTGTTCTTTTAATTTAATGTCTTTCTCAGAATAACTGGATGAATATACAGTCATTAGGACTCCTAAGACATGTACTAATAGGAGTAAGAATTTTAACTCATCTTAATATACTTTTAAATAAGTACTTCTCTGATGGTTGGTACTTCAGTATCTTCTGTGTTGCAGATATTTCTATTCTGGGTTTAAATAGCAAAACTTTTAGCTAATCTGATCCTTTAGGAGGAAAACCTGAATTTGAGTTGTATAAGTAATTAAGCATTTAAAACACCTGAGCTGCCTCCTCCTCCAATGTCTTTTACCTTACATAGTCATTCACACTTGCTTGAAGTGAGTGCAAAGTGGGTGCAAAATGCTATGTCATCAACTGGTAATGTTTCACAAATGTGTAAATGACTATACAAGCTGCAAAGCTGTGTAAAAATCAGGCTTCTTATCTTGGTTGATTGGGCAGAAGCCATTATACTTTTTAGAAGAGGTATTGCAGGCTGCTTCTCTTTCTTCGTATTCAAGTGCTCGAGTGCTTCTAGTGGGGCGAAGGTCAACGGGGAAAATGGAGAGAAGGTAGGATGTACCCATAGGGTTTGAATGCTGTTCTATATTTACTTAAAATAACCAGGATTGCTGAAAAAGCTACAGCACAGCAAAGGGAATTATAGATCAGGATCCTTCATGCGGTATCTACCTGTTATGCTTGTTTATATGTTAAAAGTCTAATGTTTCTTGCTAGTTGTTGTGGCATAATGGGAAAAGGAGAGTAATACAGCTATTTGCTAAAACACATTGATTGTTCTCCCCTGTCTTTGTTACCTCTGACACTGGAAAATCAGAGGTGGCTGCAAAACTGAAATCTGACTGTTGGTGGCTTTCAGATCCTGGAAATAAATAAGCAAAGCAAATAATGTGTTGGGGGGTTTTGGTCTGTTTGTTTGCTTTTTGTTGAGAAAGCTGGTATCAACACACAAATATATAATCTTACTTTTGCTGTGTCTTTTGGGTGCGTAACTGGGCCAAAACGTTTTGCTTAGAGCGAAAGTGGACTATAACAGTACACTGCTGTGGTTGGTTGGCCTCTGCAGGCAATGTAGTGTTCTGACTTTATTCTCTGCTTACCCTATCTTGCCATATTGAATCTGTTCTTACACATTTTATGCATATCATGTTCACAGACTATACTACTAATGTAAACTGTTTCCTGTTACTAATTACTTCTAGCTTTCAATTTGACAGGATCAAAGCATTCTGATATAATTCAAATATTATTTGTGGAAATACAAGGAGACAGTACTTCTATACTCTGTCTATCACAATAAAAAATTACCTACAGAAGTTATGTAGAAAAATCTTGAGTAAAAGGCTCATCTTTGAACATTGTTGGTTAATGTTATGTATCTTGGTAGAGAACAAGTCTCTTGGATAATTGGGACTTAAGAGGATGGTTAAACACTGGAGTTTCTCAGAAACGCAGTGAAATCCCTCTCCTTGGAGGCTAGGTAATAAAAACTTTACTGGTACTTACTGGTCTGATGTAACTCTTAAGCTGGCTGCACTTTGACTGAGGGCTTGAAGCAAACAAACAGAAATCTGTCCCAGTCTCAGTTGTTTTGTGTTTCTGTGTTTTCTGAGATGTGCTCTACATCCTCAGCCTGCGCTTTTAAGTCATAGGCTAATCTTTTGGCTCAGAGGAGTACAGTCTATAAGCTTTGATACCTAGGCAGTGATAATTTTTCAGTGACATGTTAAATGACCTCAAACGGTGACTGATGCTCCAACATATAGCTGGTTTATTTTGGTGGTGCTGTCATACAGAGGCCAAGAACTAAATGCAATGAGTATGGAGACCTGTATGTAATTCTGAAGTTAGATTATTTCGTGCATGTGAGTGGCCGACTGACTTCTTCCCCAGCCAGCCTAACTCTGGGGAAATCCTCACCCCACCTGCCACTCTCATTGCTTGATAGATCTGTATCCACCTACAGAAGAGATCTTCTAGCCCTGAAAATTCTTTATCCCAAACAGTGTTATTTTGTGAAGTATATGTAATTATATAATATTTCATTAACTCCATGAAAGGAATAAATCACTTCTATTGGTTATGCTTGAGGAGTATTTCTTGTGGAGAAAGCAAAGCTGGTATGTGGCATTTCTTGTAGCATTTGAATCAGTAGGCTGTTTGAAATATTATTTGTAAAGTAAATGAATTATTATAATGATATCTCAGACAACATGCCAGTCACTACTTTTTTCATGTATTTTATGTCTGTGCCTGTACTGTAACAGAAAAATAACGCAAAATAGGTCACTCATCATGTGAAATTAGAATTCCAGTGCAGTGCTCGTGGGCATTTGAGCTACTTGATATGTAGAAGTGTCTAAGAACCAAGCGTGGGCTGCGCTTCCTATAGAGCTCCAAAATAAACTACATGCTATGTAGAGTTTATTCATTTATTATAGTGGTGTGTGGAAAGGCTAAGCCTATACCAGGAAACCCAACAGGTCTCGCTCGTAGCCTTGAGCACTCTTCTGCAGGTGCCCCATACTATCTTCATTGTTAGCATATTTCCTGGCATGATTTTGATCTACGCCAACTGGCAGTCTCCTAGGAAGTTCTTGGGCAAGCTCCAAGGAACAGCACAGGCCAGGGGCAACACCCAGCAGACAGTGAGACGTGGGCATGCGTTTAGGGTAGGAGGAGAGTTTAGCTATATCGAAGCTGAACTGTGTCCTGCCACTCGCCCCTGTGGCCTTCAGCGCTCTTGAGGCTCCTTCAGTAGAATAGCCACAACACTTTGGATTTTGCTCTGTAAAATCACTTTATACTTGAAAACTGTCCAGCATGAACTAAATTTTCCTATCAGGTGTCCTCATCTCCTTTGAGGCCGGCTCTGTACTAGGGATGTCTGCCAGCATAGCTCTTTCAGTCTGCATACAAATAGGTGTAATTCCTGACCAGCACAGCAATCCCAGCTGAACTGTCTGATAGAGACACAGCTGCCCTGTCAAATTATTCTTTAATGCTGTAGCTGGTTTAGTTTTATCAAAACAACAAACAGCTTTATAAGTTGTGTTTGGAGTATATTTGAGTGCTGTGTTGCTGTACCAGCAGAGCTGCAGCTCAGGATGCAGCCTTAGGCAGAGCAGGATCCAAAGATTAAAGTGATACAACTGGCCTACAAGGTAGTTTGCAGGTGAGCTGTTACCCACCGTCCACCCCCTGGCAGATTCTACAAGCAAGCATTCATTACCCTTGCAAGCTCTCTGTGTAGCTTTTTGCATGTTTATTTCTCCCATACAAGCAGGAGCATGTTGTGTATTGACTCAATTGCTGGAGTGAAACTGTTTGAACTTTTTTCCAATCCAAATGTGAAAACATAGCTAAGTGAAAACATAGTTCTCTGTCTAAAGGAAAAGCAGCTGCAGTTATGCAATACTTTTTTTTTTTTTTTCCAATGTCATGCCAAAAAGGTCTGCAAAGACCTGTGTGGGAGAGGAACTGTAAAGTTTCTCATTTAATCATTAATAGGAACCATTTTTGTTGGTGGCTGGTACACCGCTGAAAACTGGCAGAGCAAATTTATTTTTGCACTCTGTGGACCAAACTCAGCTCTGGGATACGGAGATTGAAATTCCACTGATGATTATAGGAATGGTGCCCATTTGCAGAAGTATTTTTACTCTAACCGTAGGAGAGAGAGAAATAGTGGTGTTGCGCAAACCTTAGCAGAAGGCAGGGATATCTTGCTTAAGACTGAAAGTCAGCGTCTTCTTTGTTGAAGTTGATTCATCAAAGCACTCTTTGCCAGACGCCATAACAAATTTTCCTCATTACCTATGACACAAAAGACTTAGCAGGAAGGTGAGGGCTGATCAGGTTATTGCACCATCTGATTCTGTGCACCTACTCTATGGTGCCAGCCACTAGCCTATTGATCTTTGGTTATAAAAGTGGGTGCTCAGACTGGGGTTTAAAGCTGAAAAATTAGTGACCCTGCTGTAGTAATGCCCAGGGGGTAGAAAGTGTGGGAATGTGTACGTGATTTGATGATAAGGTATGTCAAAGATGTATTGTTTGTAGAGGTCTGTGGGTATGGGAGGAGGTGCTAGCAGTGATTCATGGTTTATTTACCCTTCTCTACTCCTGAAGTCTCATAATCACTAATTATTATAGTGTTACACGTGACTTCTTTTTTTTTTTTCCTGAAACAAACTTTGTAGACCAGATAGCTGTCTGAAACTTTAAGGAAGTTTAGCATCCTCACATGAACTGCTTAACTGCGTCATACCGTACAGTAGAAGTATTGTATTTGTAGTTCATCAGCATTCAAAAGGAGGTTAGGGAAGAAACTGGATCTCGGAGAAGAGAAGCTTCTATTGATCAGTCTTGAGCTGACAGTGGGACTAAAAATGCTCTGTTGTGAATTAGTGCGTGCCTTGTTTCAAGCAGCAGCCCTGTAGTGAAAGAAAATATTTTATCTCCCATGCTATTCCACCCTTTAGTAACGCCCCCTATTCCCCAAATCCCCTAAGAAAGAGACTCAATGAGGTGACACCAGTGTAGCCTTTCACAACTGGAAGGTTTTCCTATACTAGGAAAATCTTTTGCTGCCCCTGTGGACAGATTTTAGACACCATAATGCATCCAGAGCACTGCTGAAACTGCAAGGCAGCATCAATACCAATGGGGTAACAGGCTTTGTTTTCCTCACGAGTGCCTCTCCTTGGATATATGTGCCCTGTTTTCCTCTATGAGGCTGGATCTCAGGAGGGGCTTCAGGAAGAGATCCACCTGATCTGCATCTGAATTGCCACCCCTCCCATGCGCTTGCAGGATCAGTTGTAAACAAAAGTAGCCTTTTCTTAGAAGGAAAGGAGTGGGGGAAGTAATATGACATGAGTGGATGCAGTACATGTAGTTTGGAGGTCTGGGGCTGAGGCAGGCTGTGACAACTGACTGAGACATAAGCCAGTCATTTCACTGCTAGCATGTAGTAGCAAAAAAAAAAAAAAGGGGGGAAAAAAAAAAAAGAGACTAGTGTAGCTGCAAGAGCTTGTCTTGGGACTTCTTGGCAGGGATAGGAAGAAGCACTTTTATGAAAGCAAGGTATTCTGAGACAAGCAAGAATAGTGCGTTAGCCCATGTCATGAAGTACACATCTCATTTTTATTTCTCCAGATTCTGGAGTATTTGGATCTAACTTTTTTTTCTTGCCAAGCTTTTGTCTTTAATATTTTGGATTTGTGAAATGATGGCAGAGAGATCCAGCTCTGAATGTGCAGTTTGGCTAGGCTGCTGGATGAAGGAGTGGCATATAATTCGGTAACAAAAACATTGTACTAGAGTTTCTTTTGCACTTGTTTTGGAGGAAGCATCATCGTGGACAAAGATCTTGCAGGCAAGACTTCTCATTTTGTTAAGGCTGTCTGCCTTTTATATGTCTCTTCACCTCTGGATGGCAGCACTATTGAGGTATCTTTGTCTAGGAGTACAGATGACAGGACAGATTAGAAAGCTATTTCTGTTAATTGTTTGAATTCATTCTTATGGCAGCAAAGTGAAAAGCTATGAGTAATTTTCCTTTCACATGGATTTTCTTTAAGGATTAAGTTCTCTGCTTTGAGTATGGATGAAGAATGGTGCAAAAATAAAGTAAAATATTAAGGTTTCTATATAATTTGCTCAAACTTGCTACTTTTGCAGTCTTAAGTGACTGATGAATATTTATGCAGATCATAGAGCTAAATCGTAGATCATTATACTTACTAGATGCATATAATGTGTATATAAAATGCAGATTCCTAAATAGGTTCTTTACATCTGCAGTGTGATAGAACAGAATAAATGTAAACATAAAGTATGCTTCTTGAGTCTATGAAAATAAACAGAGCCTAGAGAGACCTCAAAAAGACTTGTACAGATGAAAATGCAGATGAACTTGGACCTTACTGTACCCACTCTTTTATCACTCTGCTTTTCTTTGACATAAGCCAAAAATAACATAACTTTTTCCATGAGTCTGAAAGCAGAAATTTTTGCTGGAGTTATGATTCATTTATAGCCATAGTTAGGTGGCAGGAAAGGCTGTCTGTGAGCCACATGCTAACTGAGTTGGTTTTCCATACACACATACATATGTTCATACATTCCTTATATAAAGGTGCACTTGTGAATATGTGCGGAGAGTTTGTGCACATGCTTGAACCTATAACTGACATAATACTTGCTTTGGCAGTAGATAGAGGCAAGATATTGGAATGATACTTTAGGCCTGCTTTTATTCCAGGTTTCTGTTTATTACAATAGACCTAGTGCTATTTATCTACTGTATAAAAACACAAGTATTGGGACCCGCAGGAACCTATTGGATGGTTTCTTAGAATCATAGAATCGTCTAGGTTGGAAGGGACCTTTAAGATCATCTAGTCCAACCATCAACCTAACTCTGATTAAAAAAAAAAAAAAGAAAACCATACAAAAGAACCCCCCACATCACTAAACTATGTCTCTAAGCACTATGTCAACCTGTCTTTTGAATACCTCCAGGGATGGTGCCTCAACCACTTCCCTGGGCAGCCCATTCCAACGCTTAATAACCCTTTCAGTGTAAAAATTTTTCCTAATAACCCAATCTGAACCTTTCCTGGCACAACTTGAGGCCATTTCCTCATGTCCTATTGCCTGTGACTTGGGAGAAGAGACCAATCCCTGCCTCACTCCAACCTCCTTTCAGGTAGTTGTAGAGAGCGATAAGGTCTCCCCTCAGCCTCCTTTTCTCGAGGCTAAACAATCCCAGCTCCCTCAGTCTTTCCTCCTATTCCTCCGATTCTTGTTGGTTTCACCTACAATTGGTAGCCCTAACAGGAACTCCGCTTGCAAGGGAGAAATGCACTGCAGAATTGTTGCTAATAGCAGCACTTGTATCAAGCCAATGAGCACAAAGATTATAAGGCTGGAGTAAAACAGAAATAATGACATAAAGTGCCATCTTTGTTTCCCAGACCAAAATCCCAAGCTGTGCTCTGTTTGCACAGACTACTAAAAGTTCCCATGGTAGGAAGATACAGCCTGGGTTAGAATATCAGTCAATATGCACAGACTTATTTTTAATCCAGTCAGGTTATTTAATCATTTTACTCATAGGTGAAAATTAACTTAACTTGGCCAGGTGAAAAATGTCTGAGAAGTGTGAAGCTTGAGAGAAGGGAAAACAAGCTTGAAGACTGGAGTACTAACTAGAAGTCATTTTCTGTGGCTCAGTCTTTACAGCTGGACTGAGTTTCCCATAATATACTATGTCTGTAGGATTTCCATCATCCACGACTTAAGATTCAGCTAAAGGGAAGACTGCAGAGGTCATAGGAGGTGATATCTAGTATGGAGCCAGCCCATGGAGGCGAACAGAAAGAGACATCCAAGCTATAGTTTTCCATGAATCATTGTGGCATCTCAGTCAGGGGCAAATTATTGCTGAACTGACCCTAAATAAATTGTTGCTTCTTGACAGCTGAAATATCTCAAGTTGGATTCACCTAAAACTGCAAATGTTGCTAAAATTTTCCTGGTGTACAGTAAAAAATAGAATATTTCCTTTAAATAATAGTATTTAAATAGAAAACTGTCTCACAGCTAACGTCACTTTCCACCTATTTTATCTAGTTCTTCCTGCATGGCATACTTCAATTGCTGAATATTATTTTAACTGATAAAAAGGATATGTAAATAATGCAAAGAAATTATCAAAAGGGGTTAAGGAGATTTTTTTTTTTTTTAATTGGTCGTACCCTTCTAACCTTTTTTAAATCTTCTCTAATGTTCTCCCCACATGGTACAAACTGCTTGGATACATTTTTAACATGATAGACATGCCGATAAAGGCATGAATACTAATATGTATGCTTACAAGGTTGCTGGTTTGTTTTTTTTCTCCAGATGTCTTCGCTATGCTGTCTGTAGGCCAAACTATGTATCACGTATTTACAATATTGAGCACTTACTAAAGAAATACTTAGAATATTTAGTGAGGTTGCTCATGTAATTAACTGCCATGAAGGGCTGGGGGGGGGGGAGGCGAGGAAATAACACTGAGAACTACTTTCCTGTTCGTTTTTTTTTTAGGGTATTTTCTTCTATTACCTGAAATATAAATGCAAATCCTTGTTTTCAACCTTGAAGGGTGAAGTAGATTCCTTGAGCCAAAGCACGCTTTTTTTTTTTTAAAATGTCCCAAGTTGATTAAGCCTTTTGTTGCTCTATTTTTAGGGAGGTTACAAAACGAGGGGTTTCTTGGAATTTGATTATTTTACTTTATTTTTAAGACCACCTCTGGCGTCAAATCTCTGCTTTAAAAAAGTTCAATTGTTATTGTTTGGCAAACCTCAAGCAGGTCTGTTTGGACAAAAATAGTTTTTTTAATGAGGAAATGAGCTGAGGTAAGATGAATATAAGTAAGTTTGTGTATAAAAATAGAGCTATTGTTGGTCTATGTCTGGATAGTACTTTCATTTCGGCACTTAATCTCTCTGGCCAGTTTTTGATGGTTCACATATTTGGACAACCCCAGGATGAAAAAGACCTAGACCCCAGCTTCCCACTTCCCAGGATTGTGCTCCAGCCACCCAGTTATTACATTAAACACGGCCTGTACCAAACGTCAATTAAAAGGGTAACCTCTGCTTGAGACTTTGAAAAACAAGGCAGAGTCTTTTGTGAAGAGGTGTCCCAGGCTGCTGATCTCAAACAGGGAAAGATATCCTCACTGCAGCAATGAGTGAAGGGCAGAAACCCCGGGAGGGGTAAATAACTGGGGCAATGCCTCACATTCAGCATTTTCTCTTGGGCGGTTTCAAGTAGCTGCATGCTGAGCACGCTTATGTCAGTTGTGTCTCCTTGTTCAAAGGCTGCTTTAGCTTCTATACTGAGGCTCCTAACTGTCATTAACTGTATAGAAATCTGAGACATTTCCAGACTCTGGATGCCACAGGGAGGTAGGCAATATGCCATTTTATTTTAATTGCATCTGGCTATAAATGACATTGGAACATGCACTCAACTGATTTGTGTTCTTCATTTCCAAAAAAATCCCAGCCATGATGAAGCATTTGCAGGGTCAATCTCGTAATTTGACAGAGAAGATATTAAACTGGAACAATTTTAACTATTGTCTTTAATTTTCTGTCTTAAATGATTTCCTTATAAAACTTCTCTTTGGAATCTGAAGATTTCTTTACAAATGTATCTTTCTATAATGAGCAACATTTTCACATAGAAGGCAAGAGAAAGGAAAAAAGAAAGGCTTTCCTTTTTAAAATGTACCTGTTTTATTAGTAACATGTAAATCAAGGGGCTGATATTAATTTTAGAGCCTTCACAAAAGGCTCAACGGATTGTATCCATTACTGCCCATGGCCCTGATTCAACTTTTATAGAAGTCAATAGGTGTCCTGGCTGTTTCCTCCCATAGCTGCTTGGATCAGGCCCAAGACAAACAAGAATAGCCATGGGGAGATGCTACAAACAGTAAAATTGAAAAGAAAAAAAGAGGAAAAAAAAAAAGTTGAGCAGCATCTGGTGGGTGCAAGTGCAAATGCCCTACATGAGTATGCCATAAACTTTAAACTATGTTTTTGTGCCTGCTACTTGTTTAAAGAGTATTACACTTCCTGGGTTTTCAAACTGAAATTCTTAGAGTGGGGACAAGGTTAAATAGCTCACCCAAAACTGTTTCTTCCCTCCGCTGAGCAGCAGTTTGCAAGTGAAGCCCAGCTGCTAATGCCACAGGTACTGAGGAAGGGGTGGTGAGGGCCATGCCACCTGCTGGGATGTCACCTCCCACCTGTCCCCCACTGCCACCAAAACACCACTCCTGGTCAGGAGCAGGGTTCATGGGCTCTGGCCTCACTGCTGTCGTCACTCTTCCTTGGGGCATCAGGCAAGATGTCCTCAGGAGGAGGGGAAAAAAAAAGTCAGCCAGTTTCTTTAGGGGGGCTCTCTGTGAGGGGCCCTCATCCCATGAGCAGGCTTGCACAAAAGGGCTCAGAAAGGAGGGTGACCTCCTCATCCCCAGCGATAGCCAAAAAAATAAAAGAGAACTAGCCCTGAGGCAGTCCCTCTGCGGGTGCGAAGCAATCCTCCCCCCGTCCTCGCTGTGGTTTATTTATAGATAGCCTTATTTGTTTGCATTGTCAAGAAGCAATAATTCCTACGTTATTTCTTAAGCGTCTATAGAGAATAAAGATCAAATGCTGCCAAGTGTACACATGACAGATAAATGAGAGTATAACACCAGAATCCTCCTTTGTCATGGAAATTGTGTTGGTTTCCTGTTAAGAAAATGAAAAGCAGATGTTAAAAAACATAACCAGTTCTGTGCGTACTCATGTTGCATTGGGATGGCTTGGATTATAAAATGGTGAATACTCAGGGGAAGGAAGGTGGTTTTAATTTTACTTTTAAAAAAAATATGTAAAAAAGAAATAGAGCTGCCATTCAGGTATTACTGGTAAACTAGAATATATTACCTTCAGCTAGTTGATGTGATAGGAAATACTAATGAGGATCCTCTCTAGATGAGAGTGCTCACAGAAATACTGCAAATGCTGGGCTTTTCTAGCTTTTCTATCTTATAGTGGGTACTTTTTGTCATGAACTTCAAGAACTTGGGTGGGTCAAAGCCCCCACCCATTCCTCCCCCCCCCCTGACCTTGCAGTCCTAGCTGGCAGCTGATCTTGGCTATCCCTCATCAACTTCTTGAAAAATGAATCCCTCCTGACTTGCCTTAGAATGTCGCTTCAAGGTGGAAGACAGGGAGAGAGAAGGGATTAAGGAGAGGAAGGCACATTGCTGCTTTCAGGGTGCTTCTGCCACGGAAGGGCTCCTACCAAAGGAGAGAAAACCGCTTTCTGAGTGGGGTTTATTCAGATCCTGTCCTGTCCCCACCTGCCATAGGAGTGTTGTGTGTATGGAGGAGAGAGCAAAAGAGCAGAGGGGATTAAGTGATAGGGAGGGTATTCTGGGAAAAGGCAGTGTGAAAATACGTGATTATTTATAACACTGCTTGTTCAGGTAGTTCCCCAAAGCACACGTGTCTCTTCTCTGAGGGTATGAAACTATGTGAGATTTAGGATGTGCCAACTGTGGTGGAAAAGGCCTGATATTCCCCACTGCCCCCCTTATTTTTCATATGACTCTCCTGATTCTTAGTTGGTCTGCATGCTTTTTAATGGCCTGTTGCTGCAGTGCTGCTTCCTGTTTGTACAGTATGTTGACATATTGGAAGTTTGAAAGACTGCCCTGTCTTCCCTGTAATTGATATCAAATATATATACGTATGTATATGTATGTATACAGGCTCTTAATAGGAAATGGGCAGGGTTGAGGCAGGCTTCAGCTTTAGCTATGGGAGAAATCCTCCCGGTAGGGTGAAGGAGCTCCCCAGGAGAGTAACTGCCTCCAAGGATGTCTCCCCCAGAGATGGTGAGGGTGATTAGGAATGGGCAGGGAACCACAACAAGACCAGGAGAGAGGAAGTCAGTGCCTTCCCCCAGTGCCTCACCAGTCATTCAGGAGCATCAGCGCTGCTCCGCTTTCGAAGTAACACTGGGTCTAGCTGTGCTGTTCCAGGCTGTACTGCCTGAATTTACCTTGGCCATTGCTTTGTGACTACTCCTAGTCCGTGTTATGCAAGGGAAATTCGTATTGCAGCCAGTTACTGAGGAGTCCCAGGGAAGGCACGCATGCACGCTTGCTGGAGAACTTAATCTGATATTTCTTCTTATGCAGCTAAATGTATTAGGACTGAATGTTCCTGAGATCAAGGCAGGGGATGTGAAATACTGTCATATTTCACAAGAATAATCAACATTTTCAAGAGTTTTCAGAAGTTGAAAATACTCATTTTTTTATTTGACAAATTCTCAGCTGTTGTTTTTGGGTTTCTTTAATTGTCCTCTATCTTTGCCTTTTTATTTTTCCATTTGCATTTTTTCTTCCTCTGTAGTTAACAACTAGTTGCAAGGGTGTGTGTATGTATATGAAAGTTTTATACATATAAAAATCTAAGATTGACAATCTAGCTCCACTCTTGGTTCTAAAAGCAGAAGGCAGACAGCTCACTTGTTCTAACAGCTTTGCTGAAGTTGCTTAAATTCATACGAAGATAGTATGGATTCAGTATATAGGTGAGAGACAGATTTTAACGCCACATGCAGCCAACTCTGCTACAAACTATGTCTGCAGTTACTCTGGGAAATCTATTTCTCCCTGTATACACACAAATGTGTAACCTTAGCATGCGCTTCCTTTTGATTCTGCTTCTTCTCTTCCTCACTCGTTGAATGTCTTCAATCCATGCGGCAAGGACAGACACACTCTAGACTCCTGGATGTAATTAAAAGGTCACATCCTTTTGCAGTTGCTATTCCACTTAACAACCTCAGGATTGCAGGAGAGAGCAAGTCTTGAAATGTTCAGGGACTTATTTTTTGGTTGAGTATCCAGCAATATTTATCTGAATCATCTGATGTAAAACTGTATTGGAAAAAAAAAAATCCCTTTGGAGTATATTTCCTCATTAGAGTTACACTTGGAACAGAAATATTTCATGTTTTGCTTTTGGACTTTGTTTCCACATCCATCCCAGGTGGAAATTGGACAAAAGAGATGTATGAAAATGTGTAGGTTATTACTTGTGCTATCTGGTGACTGAAGTGAAATTATATTGATGACATATGGACTAAATGATCAAAGCACCCAAAATGGTTCAGGGAATTAGACTTTTTTTTTTTTTAAATTGTAGAAGAAGCCCTTGGTGACAGTTGCTTCAGAGAAGTAAACTGGAGAGGTTCAGAACTTATTCTTACACCCTAATGAGTATATGTCTTTTCAAGGCATATTTAATGTACTTTGAGACACCAAAATGTAATTATCCCCTCTGCTGATGCCAGCTCTGTGCTGTGTCTGTAACTCACCAGAGCACTCGAGCTCTGAGGACATCCATTTGGCACACTTCGTGACTCTGAAATTCTTTGAGAGATGGATTCTTTTTTTTTGTGCTGCTGGGTCAATTCACACAGACAAAATCACAAACTCCAGCCATGAGTCTTTCGACACAGGACAAGGAGATGGGTTTCCCAGTGGGCTCTCATCAGTGGTGCTTCTTGGTGGGTTGAAGGGTTCATTAGCGAGGAGCTCAGCCTCCCTTCCAGGGAGCTGATGGCTGTTTGGTCTTTTCTTCATTGATTTAACAGTGCGTTGTGTTGCTGAGTTCAAGTAGGGAAGATTATAAAAGTTTATGTCCCCCAAATATGACATTCTATCAGATTTAAATATGATTAGAATGTTTTTAACACCCACTAACATCTTGCTGTGTGTGTTTTTTTTTTTAAAGTGTTGCTGTAGGAATGTTTACCTATGGAAAAAATACTCATATGAGAGAGACGTTTTGCTTCTGATTGAACAAAGTTACTAGGAAAATTCTTTTTTCTTTTCTTTTTATTTTTTCATCAAAGAAAACAACAGAAATAAACTCCCTTTATTTTTGACAGTAGAAAGACTGGAAACATTCTTAAACCATCAAGAACAATAATAAACTTTTTAGGAGGAGGCTGGGTTAAGCCTAAATTTAAAGGGCTTCCCATGAGTTTTAAGCTGTTCTTTTTGTAAAAACGTGTTTTGTCTGTCCCCGCCGAGGGGAGCTGGCCCCGTCCGGTCCCCAGGGGGACCCGGGTCCCCGCGCAGCTGGGCCAGGGTGCGGGACCCTCCCGCACCATCCCGGGGCTGCAAACTGAGGGTCTTCTGCCCTGACCAGCCAAACGCCCGTGCGGGTTTTGGCTCAAGCCGACGCTAGCAGTCGCAGGTCGCCGCTTGTTTTCAGAGCCTGCCACTAAATTCCTTGACAAGAAGGTGGCGCTGGCACTCTGAGATTGGGATTTCTTGCAGTGGATGGCTTCGCATCCACAGGGGTACCTTTTAAACAATTTCTATAGGCTGCACCAAGTGGAAAAATAACTTCCCTGCAGCTGTTTTAAGTTGTTTGGTGTGTTCTGGGTTTTTTTTTGTTCGATTTTTTTTTTTTTTAACACTTGGCACTTAGAAATCCTGCTCCCCTGCAAAGAGGGTCTGATCTTCTGTGAAATGCAGCCTCAACTAGTTCACTTCTTACACCACCTTCACCAGCACTAACCAGTTTTGGGAAGTTTTTGGTTACAATGGGCTTCTTTGTAAGGAGGGTGGATGGCTTTTTGGGGGACCTCTGCCAGCAGTCGTTCATTTTGGTAGGGTGGAGGACACAGTGCCATGGAAGAGGACCCCCTGTTATGGTGTTAGCACAGGGTTTTCATAGTTTTGCTGACTTAAGCACTCAGGGTGTAATTTTAAACTTCTCTCTGTTCCCAAAGCCTCCTTTTTTTTTTTTTTTTTGTGCCCACCTCATGTTTGTTTGTGTTTTAAGTCCATGTGTTAGGTACAATTTTTTCAAGGTGAGAGGTCCCCTCTTCTCCAGGCTGCCTGTGAATGATGGGTGTTAATGAGAGTGGATTGGATTCACTTTAACGTTGAACTTCAAGGCATAAAAATTCATTGTCCTTTTCTCTCCCAACACCTTAATTTTGGTGTTTACCCAATTATTTTTGTTAGCACCAACCATATGCATTGCAGGGAAAATGATTGCTGTTATTTTCAGTATTCCTTAGGTGTGTGTGCATGGTGTATACATAAAATACATGCTCCCGCTTGCAAGGTGCTTGTGTGCCAAGTATTTCTTCTTCTGAGACTGCATACTTTGCCACATGCTGACTATAAGTTTCGTGCACCATAAAATATGTAGAGGATATGAAAGGGTTAAGTCTCTATTGTCACTGGCTGTGCAAATGGGCTGTGTGTTCATAGCTGTATCTTTTCCTAGAGAGATTTTTTTTTTTCATAATTTAACTATGGCATTAAAATCCAAGTTCTTAAATCCTATGTTTTTTATGGAGGGAATAATTTAATAATAAAGTACTATTTTAATCACAAATTTATCTGTATTAATTTCTCTTTTAAGTCAGTGGGGGAGGTATGGGAGAGCTGAGGAGAAGGCAGCATGTATGAACTCAAGGCTACATTTGGCAATTTGGTCGAGCATTTCCTGCCAGCACAATGGTTACCCCAGTATGCAATTTGTGCAAAACGGGTAGATGATTTTCTTCATAAGCATTAAGTACAAAGGGTACTCCATGATGCCATCTAATTGCTTAATCCCCAAGGAGTTCTTCAGGCATTTATTTAACACTAATTGCATGTGTAAATGTTCTTAATTTACAGCGTGTGAAAGTTGCAATGAATGCACACAACAGAGGATGTCAAAGTGACACTTCATGGAAAGATGCAGTTAAGGCAGTGTTAAGTTACTTCTAAATAGGATTAATCATTTATTAAAGTTCAAAGCTCATCAGAGCACAGGAACAAGCATATGATGACTTGTTATTGTTCAAAAGTAACTTGTGGAGGGGAGTCACGCCTCTAAATTTTCTATGATATAACTTAGTACATTGCAGTAAACGATGAACTTAAAGACTTAAAAAGCTAAGCAGGGTGAGCGATTCAGCACAAGGCAAAGAACTTGGCTTGGCAACCGTTTCACAAAGCCTGCTCGGGCTGTTAATTAGTGCTTGCATTGTAATAGAGCTGTGGAGTCCCAGGCACTGTACAGAGCTGTGGTCGGGGGGTGGGGGAGGTGTGTGGGGTGTGCGTCCCTGCTCTGAAGCTCATACGCTTCGGCCCACAAGATATGACAACAAATCAGTTTTGCCAGGGCACAGTACATCCATAAAGGTCTCGGGACAGCTAAGTGGCGTTATTTGGAAAGGAACTTGCAGCCCTGTTGCCTAGTGCCCTGTCAGCTATTTCCCACCAGTGGAGTAAAAGCTTTGATCCCCTCTGTAATCTTGGATATCACCGTAGACACACACACAGGAACACAAATAACACCTGGCACCTGAGCTCTCAGAAAAAAACTCCCAAGTCCTCAGTTCTCTCTGTTTGTGCTGGATTTCACAGGGTGAAGCAGCTCAGGAAATCATACAATAAAGAAAATTATACTTTTTGTGACATGATTATATGCTCTAGAAGCGTAATTGCCCATGAGCCCTACTTTGTGGTGCATACTGCTCAGGCAGACAGAAGTAGCTTCATAGAGGGTGGGGGTAAAAGTGTGTTCTATGGTATGAACAGGAGCAGAGTTCAGGAAGCCCATGTTCAGTCAGGCTGCCTGCCTAGCTCAAACACCACCCTAAGTCATGTACCTTTACCCTGTGTGAGATGTGTCAGCTCTAGAACTTTTCTGGTTCTTCAGTCGATGCTGATACTTATACCTGCATCTTAGTACTTTCAGAAAGGCAATAATTCCCACAGGGGCTAGAATGTGATAATTCATGTGGAAAGGCAATCCTGCTAGAATTTGTCAGAATGAGTGGGAAAGATGACGGCTTGCACATGAACTTCCTTGTCCATCTGTGAGACACCTTGAGCTCTTTCTAGCTACAGGAATAACACTGATGGAATACCACCTGTTTAGAGACTGGAGACCTAAAATGTTCATTCTCTTTGTTCTGAAAATTAAATAGGTGCGTTCATGCATTTACATGCACTTTGTGAATGTGTCTGAATCTCACATAGTTTCATGTCTTCAAGTTTAGTCTTGATTATCCTTGGATCCATGAGGAATAGCATGTGCTCATCTCTTCTCTAGCCATGCAGGGCTGTGAAGGCTTTACTTTCAGGCATGGCAGAAAAAGTTTAATTGTCTGCTTTGCCACAGACTTTCATGGTAAAGACCAGAGCCGCAAAAAGGGCTAAGCGTTGTGTCACAGCATCTAGGTATTTCCTACATACTAGAATCCGTAACATAAAATTTGGTGCCTTTGGCACAGACAGAATTATATATGGCAGAATGGGATTTGACAACATGGAGGTACAGGGGAAAGCGTCATCTACAGTTCCTAGCAGGCCATGCTGAAAAGAGCATGTGTTTCAAATTTAGCTCTGCTTCTGTACTTAGAACTGACTTTAAAGTGTATTTTTCAGCCGTCTTAAAGAAGGAGCATGTAAAAAGGGACCGAAGAAGAGCTAATAATATCTGAATGCCAAAACCAGAAATTAATGTGTATGTGAATTCTGGTCCAGGATTCAAGCCAGGTCTTTTGTTAGGCTAACTGGCTTCACCCATCCCCTTGTGAAACTGCTGAAGAGAGCTGGAGAAAGTTTATGCATGATGAGGAAAACCTAACTTCTCCTGCATATATCCTGGGCCCTTTGTGATTAATGGAAAGAGTCCATTAATTCAAGTATATGCTTTTGGTCTCTAGGGGAAAAAGTGATTAAAAACCACCTTCTACTCATATAGTTTAATTTCCTCTGTTTTTCTCAGATGAGACCAAAAATTGGAAAGGGGTATGGATGGCCCAAACAGTTTAGTTTAAAATAAAACAGAACGGCCACAAATTTCTGCCTTCCCTTTATGCTGAGCTGCACTGGGAGGCGTTGGTGCTCTTTGAAGGGTTGGTTTGTCTCCTCGCTCGCTACTTGCTTTTTGGCAGGAGTGGTGTGTAGTGAGCTTGCTGTTATCCACAGCTTCCAGAGTGAGGAGACCGCAGAGGGAGAAGCCCACATCTCACATAGTGTGCTCTGCAGTCTGTACCAAGGAAGCCCCGTAGGTGTGAAATGCCAGACAAGGGCACAAGCCTGCACCTCCTGTGAGGCAGGACCTCAAAGTGGAAGGAGAACATAGTGTGTTGGTGGAGCTGGCTGCCTGTGGAAGGCTACAGTGGGTCTCTGCAGGAGAAATCTGCTGCTGTGGGGGAAAAATAAAAGGCCAGTACTTTGGATGTCTTCATGCTGGGCCAGCTAAGAAGGAACAACTCTGCCGTTGCCAGCAGGCAGAGTGGCACTAGGGCACATAGGTAATGTCCATTTGGGTGCTGGGTTTAAAGTGAGTAAGTAGTACCTGAACTCTAATGGAGACCAAATTCTCACTTTTATTTTGAAAGTTTAGCTGTTTGAGCTGACACAGCTCACGCTGTCTCTTTGCACAGCGGAGGTGTGTGCGAGCAGCATTTGTTCCTGCCTGTCGTCTGCAAAGGCATGTGATCCATCAGTGAGAAGCTGGGAGGTACAGTGGTATTCCCGGAGGCAGAGGAGCTTGCCCTCCTGCCAGGGTGCTACTGAGCACATTGGAGGGGATAACAGAGACCAGAGGAGAGCCATTTTGCAGACCTGGCCACCTCTGACGTCGAGGCAGCAGTGAGGAATAAGAAGCAGGCAGTTTTCACAGAAGATGGGAGGACACAGCAGGGACTGGGCACTGCTGCTACTCACAGAATAACTGGGCTATGTCTAACAAAGCGTCAGTGCTTAAGGTCCCTCCTGCGTGGTCTGTTGCAGGGAAGAGCCATGTGTAAAATCTTTCCTTTTCTGTCCTGATCTATTTATTTGGAAAGGGCTATGCTTCAAGAGTTAACTTCCCAGATTTTATTTTTTTATTTTTTTTTTATTTTTTAGTTCAAGAGCTTTTCAGTCTCTTTTGGTGAGCAACCAACAAGAGAAAGTATAGATAGAGCTAGGTCAAAACTGGCTGACCCAGTGTCTCACCAAAAAGTACTGTAAGAGCAAATGTGATGCCTTTTTGTACCCTCCTTAAAAAACCCTTGTGCTCCAAAGTGTGCATTTGTGCAAAAGTAAGCCTTTTGAAACCAGAAGCCTATAAAAATGAATCCTACAATTAAAATAAAAACTGCCAATGTAAAGTAGGACACCCTTAGTAAGGATAAAATCATACCTTTTCTGGGGGTGTTTATAACCTGAATGTTATGGAGAACCAAAAAAAAAAATAATCTGCCATTAGCTATATAAGCAAACTGTCTTTCATGTCACTTGAGTACCTTATTAAGGACTATTCTTGTTGACTGGACTGGGGTTATGCCTGAGGTAAAATATTATTAAAGATAAGAAGGACTATCCAAACTCATGCCATTAATGGTTTCTAAAATTTCATCATTACAGTGTGTATGCTTATAATTACCCCATTGACAACCTTTAAATGTCCCCAGTAAAATGTGATATAAGCTTTTAAGGTTCCCCAAATGACATCGAAATGGATCTATAATATAAGACTTGAAAAATAGGCAGTTTAAGAGAAGCCTTTATTTAGCATTGATTTTACTGTTGGTGGACAAGATTCTGAAGTGGACCTAGTTTTCACTGAGACAATTGCAGTGCATTTTCATGGAGTTTTGGTAAGCTAACACTTAAGCAACTGGTTAATTTAAAACACCTTGGTACCATACAGGTGTGTGCATTTAACCTGGAGGGAAGAGAGGCAAATAGAAGGACAATTACAGGATTTCTCCCCCCCTTCCCCTCTCCCGCTGCCACTCCTGCTTGCCCAAGAGGAAAAAGCATCGCATTTCAGATCCTAGGAAGTCACACTTGCCCTGTTTGTTCTCTGATATAGGCCTATAAACAGAGACATTCAGTCTGTAAACAAGTCAAGCTTACAAAGTGACTGAAAGATAACAGTTCCCAACTAACGGTGGGAGAGGAGGGAAGGAGCAGGGGGAGGGATGATAGAGAGGCTGCAATAAAAACAGGAAGGTCTCTGTTGGTCCTCTTGAAGTTAGTGGTTAAAAACATCAAAGCTTGGTGTGTGTTTTTTTCAACCAGACTGCTGTGTCACTTTATAATTCTTCATAAAGCAACCATCCAGCCACTAACATACTGCAACTGTTAGTGTGAGCTGTGCTTTGATTTAGAGGAACTGTATCCAGCTCCAGGCATGTTAGGCTAAGGAATCTCTTGTAGGTTTACTTGGCGTGCTGTGTGCCATTGAAGAAACTATAACTTTTCAGAGCTGCTAATTGCAAGCTGTTCAGGATTTTTTCCTTTCATTAAAAAAACAACTTACAAACAAATTGCGCTCCCCTTCTCTCTTACGCCTAAAACCCAAATCATTTTCCCAGACTCTGAAGTCTTCAGAATTTCCTACATTGAAATTTTAAGTGAAAAACAAGATGGGAATGGAAAGGAAGGAAAAACAACTATACCATATATATCAAAGCAAGAATGTACATATACTCAGCTCAGTTCTAAGAAATATAAATTATTCAACAGCTGCTTCAGCAGAAAGATATTTTTAAAGTTCGAAGCCAGCAGAGTGCATCAGTTCTCATAGACGGGGGAAGGTATTTTGTTCTCTGAAAAGAAGAGATTCAGAGAATTGCATGGAGCTCTTGTCTGCCCTTGGAAAAGCAGCCAAATAAAGATAGGTGGGAAGAGAAGCAAAAAAGGGCTGGAGCCATTAAAGTGGGAAGAGGAGCAGCGTTGTTCTAGGAGGGGAATAGCGAACTTTCATGTAAACAGTGTTAGAAGCTTCACTCCAGTGCGTGGCAAAGGCAAACCACTCTGATTTATTATTGCTCAAAAAGCTGACTTACACTGAACAACATTTGTTTTTAGCTTTAGCATAGGAAGAAGAGAGCAATAACAATTCTGTAGATGGAGAGAGCAATCAGACCAAAGCCAGCCTTTGGGCTGTACTAGGGCAGCCTAATTTGGGATTGGAGGCTAGATTTTTAGCAGTTTTCCTCCAAAGGAATAGCTGCTGTAAGATTTCCCTTGAAGGGTAAGATACTCTTGCAGGGAGTAGTTGTGTAGGAGAGGTTGCTGTAGATGGGAGGAGGAATGAAGGCAAATGTTCTAGGTGGGGGAGATGGTTGATGCTGATGTGCTCTGTTACCAGATATGATAGGTAAAATTTCATGCCTGGATGACGATTTAAATTTCCTCCAGCTGTGAATCAGGATTTTAGCCTCGATCCTTCACTAATGATCAAAGCTAGCAACCACTCTCAGCTGTGGTGAAGCTGTAGCAGAGATTTTAAGTGGAGGTCAACAGTGCAGAGCTCATTCAGGGGACGTAGTTTCCGTGGGCTTCCATGCACAGGCAGAATTTCAACAGGCCACCAGTTGCATCCACAAATTGAAACACACCTGCATAATTCTTTCCTCTGGCAAATCTTAATGATGCACATAGTCAAGTACTTAGATGGGAAACTAGTATGATTTCTATAAGACATTTCTAAAGTGTCTCCTTTTTTTGTTTTGTTTTAATTGCAAACACATCTTTGCATATGCTTCCCCTAAGGGGAAAATTTGTTCTGTCTTGTAGTTTTTAACAACTGAAAAATAAATAGAAGGCAACTTAAACTTACAGTTTGCTTCAGGTGAACCTGTATTTCTATGTAATGCTGATGCTTACTTCCAAAATATATATTCCTTTTTTTATTATCAACCGTTCATATATGAACTAATAATTGTACTAAAACTACCAAAAATTTCTGCTCCATATAACATCACTAATAGTAATCAGCTATAATAATGTGAATGCATGTTTTGTCTTTAGCACAGAATAAAACAGAAAACCTGCAAAATTATTAGGTAAAATCACTTATGAGTAGTAATATACTAAAATAAAGAGCTGCAATCATTCTCTGTCCAAACTTACAGCCATATCAGCTTAAATTGAGAGTTTGCTTTTAACTGGTGAGATATGTGCCTCAAGTGCTACATAGGCACTTAAAGGTGAATGTGCATACACCCACCCAGACAAACATATGTAAAAAAATTAGGTAAATAAATGTAGGTTAAAGAGCATGCCTTTTTGGGAACCTCAAAAGGCTTAAGTATTGGTTCTTCAAAAAGGTGTATGTAATGGCTACCTGCTGCAGACCATAGGTTGGATACAGTTCCCCCAAGTGTTCCCTTAGAGTCCCTTGCAATCTTTTGCAAAAATATCAGAGTCTTGGTTACTTCTCAATCAATGTAGAGGTTCACTAGTATAATAGAAGAACTTGTCTCCACTGGTGAGTCCAATGGCAGGAGCTCATTGTGAGAAATCATGGAAACTTCCTGAGTACAAGCCTAATTTCTGAACATGTACATGTAGTTATGTTTTAGAAACTTGCTCAAGCAACATCATTGCCCAAAGGGGCTAGTGGAAAATGAGAACTGAAGTTGCCTGGCAATTTAAAGGCTTTTTTCCTCCACTGCAAAAGTTTGCTGGCAGTGTGAAAAACTTGAGTGAATAATGAAACAAAGTATTTGCAAGCATCCATCAGATAAAAGCCACAAAGTTACTTCAAAGGTATTAGTGCATCTTTTTATTTGCTTTTCGTGCACATTCATATGCATGACGTTGTGTTTGGAAGACCATCCATGACAGAGAAATTCCAGAAGGTTTGCATGAATAAATATGAGCAAATGTTCATCAGATGTTCATACCACAAGCGGCTTGCTCAGTTCTCCTGCCTGCTTTTCAAAGCCTGTTGTCCATTCAGAGCAGACAAAACACAAAATGAATTTGAGGATTTGCTTTTTGTTAATAAATGCCTAAGTAATGTTTGCAAGGTCTCTTTTTTGGACATACACATTCTAAAATATATTAATGGGATATGGTCACAGAAATATTATAAGTAACAAATACATTGAATTTCATTTACGTTCCTTCATGAATAAAAAAGCCCGTTTTCTACTGGTAGTTCACACCTGTGTTGGACCACAAGTAGCTGTGAATATTTAAAGTCAATTTGAGTATATTGGATACCTCAGAAATCTGCCATATTTTAGGTAGCTGAAATCAAATAATCCATTTACTTTCTGTATGGCTGCTTGGTTTTTTTAATCCTTCTGAGGAAGATCAGCAGCCATGGAAGTTACCTTCAGGAAGAACTATTAATTGTAGGTGGTACTAAACCTATAGATATTATGTAGATCTTACATGTTGCAGTTTCTGAAGAAGTGTGGGTGTCACCAAAATCATTGAAATTAACAGGGGCCTTTCTAGTGATTTAAATCTTAGTTTGGGCTGCATGTATCTTATTGACAGAGCATCTCCCTTTTCTCGGTGTGTTGTATATTCAGTTCCTTGTGTCTCTTCCCAGGTGAAAGGATGCATTTCAGTGCAGCTGGCAGGGCTGCAGTGCCATGAGAAGGCACGCTTGCCACCAAGCTTGCATTGAAATCCACTGACTTCAACTAAGCTAAGAGGGTGTCAGCACAAGTATGCATGCATCAAACTAATCCACAGAGTATTTGGAAAAGCTGTGGCACATGAGCTGTTGGATAAAAGCAAGATCCCATGTGTGATTATTCAGGAAAAATATTGTGAGTGAACAAAAGTTTTTGGTAATCCAATAAAACTTCCTTCTTATTTAGAAACCTGCATCAGCAAGTACCTTTTTCTCTTCTTCATTGCTCTCATATTGAAAATAAATACATATGTTTTTACTTTTTACTATTTTTATGTGGTTGAAATAATTAACGTACAATAAATAAGAATATTAACTATTAATAATAATAAACTGATGGGTTAATATGTGGTTTTCTTGTTTGTGAGCCTGAAGTTTCCAAGAGGGCATCATCTGTAAGGGAGTGCAAAATAATAACAACAGTGTCACTTCAGAATGGTGAACTGGTTTCTCTGTGGGTGCAGAGGAGAACAGAGAGGGCTCTATGGCTTGATTTCAGCTCACTTAAAGCCTGGGGAACTGTGGATTTTATATGGCTGGAGCTCAGCAGAACAGAGCTTTGTCTTGATAACTCAAAATGACTAGATCATGCCTGGTAGCTGGTCCTGGAAAGCTGACCCTTGTCACAGGCTGACTACATCAATTTGCAGTAGATTGATGATGTATAGAACTTGGGTGCCCCAGGGGAGGCCCAAGAAAGGCCTGAGAAACATTGTATTGTTAATCCATACCCCTCATTAGCTTCTGCTGTGCTGGATTTCAACTAGCTGGCAGGGCTAGAGGAGTTGGAGGGAGAATGTGGCGTTGTCTGACGTTGTTATTGTTAGTTGCCTTTTCAATGAAAGGATGTTTTAAAATACCTTTTCTCCAAAGTTTAATACATCAAAACTGGCAGAATTCTTTATTTTCCTCTCTAACCCTCTTGTCAAGTGCCTGGAATTCCTAGATTTTATTTGTGTATTGATTTAGTGCTCTCTCCTTGACAGCCTGGGCTTTATCTCTTCCTGATAACAGTCTCTCTCTATCCTTTCCCAAGTAGTGGCAGGCATATTATATATGCTGTAATCAATTTACGTTTCACTACCATTCGTCAGCTCTTGCACTGCTGATGGAGACTGTAGCCCTGCCTTCACTGTTTCTTTATGTACTTCGAGACGTGTTGCTTAACCATTTCTTCTCAGTGCAGTGCAAGATTTAGATTTGAAGGAGGCTGTAGTTTTAAACGTGGTTTCCATCAGACAGTAACATTTTTGTCAAACTTCAACAGAATTAACCTTAACTGCTAAGGAAGTTTTGACTGCTGTCATAAAAATGTTTGATTAGTGTTAATAATTTATTAAATTGGTTTGTCCTGACACTGCCAACATGTTGGAAATCTCTCAACCATTAAAACATTAACAGAGGCTGTAATACAATGCTCCTTCTGTTCCACGTTTTATTTCAAGACCACATTCTTACGCGCCTGGTTCTGTGGTGTTCCAATATGCTCTCATTAGGACTGCATTAAAAGATGAAATATGACAAATATTAAAAAGCGTGGGAATGTGGAGTAGAGCATGGTGGGTGTAGTTTTGTGGGCAACTCTGCTGCGATTAGATTTTTTGCAAAGCAAACCTGTTTTTGCAATATGGGGAAATAAAATTACTAGGTGAGTATTTAACTGAAACAGGCCCAATGTGATTGATTTATTCCTTCAACCTCCTAAAATACATAAGCTTAGTTAGAATTCCTACTAAGATGTGAAAGCTGATATTGGGCCTGCTTATGCTGAAGCTTGCCATTCCATTATATTAGAAACAAAGTCCTATTTGAGAAAAGTATTAATGCCTTGAGAATAGATTGATCAAATTTTTATTTGATTACTTACATCTGCACTTGAATTGCTGGTGGTAGGAGCTCTCCTATGTTCTACCAGAAACACCTGTTTTGGGTCATGCAGGCTCAGGAATTGCATGTAACATATTCTGTATAAAAGGCCACTTAAACAATAACAAGAGTTTGGCTTATTTCCCAACTGGATGGAAGGTAGTTGAAATGGAGGCTCAGTTTATCCTTTGCAAGTTGCTGTTAGTATCAGTGAAATTAAGCAAGCAATTACTTTTCCCCTGCCTCTTTAGTACCCCTACAGGAGCTCTAACATTCTCTCAAATGGGTAGACTGAGGTTGCAGGTTGCATCAGTGAAGCACAGAGATGTTGACAAATGAGAGCAAAACTTTCATTTTTCCATCTCAGTCATGAATATACATTGAGGTTAGTTTCAGTACCTACCTTTGACATTTAATCCAAGGCTTTTGAGCTTTGAGAGTGAGCTATTCCATAACTATTCATAAGAGCTGGACTGGTCCCCTCTCAACTCTTCTCTTTTTGGTACCCAAAAAAATATGATGGGTACATTAGTGAAAGGTGTATTTTATTCTACAAAAATCTAAGCTATTCATACCTGTGTGTCCCAAACTCCACGTTTTCAAATTGAGAACAAATCCGTTAAGCAAGACTTGCTTAGTTTCTGTATTTTATCATTACCAGTTACTCAGTTGCATGGAGTACAAATCTGATCTAGTCGGAGGACTGATTTACAGTGAGGTCAATGGTACAAGTAGGCCCTTCTTCCACTTAGTTTCCACCGATTTCTCCTTTCTGTTATGTGCAGGACAATTTTATGGAAATCATTACCATAGATCAGCCTTTTTGCAGTTCTCTAAACTTCAGAAAGTCTTCTTAATAAAGGAATAACACTGAAAATGCTAATTTGTTTTAGTATGTACTATGTCTTGTAAGATGTTGGCAAGAACTGTATAGCAACGGTACATTACTATATAGAAAACAATGTTTCAACATCAGAAAGTAATAATCTATCAGCTCGATAAATTACCAAAAGATATGTCAAATACGTGACTATTTGGGGAATAGACTGAGTGTAAATGTTAATATTGTGGCTCTGGAACTGCCAGGAATAGAGTTACACTTGCTTTTTTATGCTGTTGTTTGCCTTTAATTGTTTCCTAATTACTATGTGATGTGAGATATTTTAATATGAAGTTTCAGATGTCCTTTTTTTTTTTGTCTCCTGCTTGACAAAGTCGCCAGAAATCAGACTGTTTCCTCATAGTTTGGGATCCTACATGCTATTATTAGAAACATTAGATATTTTGTACCTTGACATGTTCATCTCAGTTCTTGGCTGGAGTGGGATAAACTAAGACAAGCACTCATTACTGTGTGCCAAGAAATGTCCATCTTGAGAGGACCCTCAGCTCCTCCTGACAGTACACTATGTGTAAATGATCTAAAAGTCTTTCCAAATTGTAAACCTAAGATGGTATATTACCTGCATAGAATCTGAGGAATCTCATATTCCTGGTTAATGCGTTCCCATACAACCTTTTTCCACGGTAAAGAGGGTTGGAAAATTTTGAGTTAAGTCCATAAACCAATTATTTTCAGTTCTAATCTTGTTTCTGTTCTAACGAAACTCCTGACTCAGTGTTTTTGTAAATGGCCTGAAGTTACATGCCCCTGAGTGTGGTCTAATGAGGGTTGGAGGGTGCCTCTTAGTTCATGTTGAAAAAATAAAGGGACTTTTTTCCTCTAGCTTTTCAAACTAATTATTCTCTCTTTTTAATATGGGAATTATCCTTTATATATATATAAATCCTCTTCAATGGCACCATTTTACTGTCTACAGCTTTGATGTACTGCAGATACTTACAAAAAGGCTATGTTTTGGCAACAGCGGTCAATAGATACTGTCACAGTCCTAGCTGTTTAATGGTGAATTCAAATACAGTTGTATGAATGAACTGAAATTCAACAGAGGAAGAGAATCTCTGTCCTGTTCCAAACAAAGCCATGTTTTTCATCTCCAATTGTTTTTACCCATCTTGTATCCATGTTTCCATCATTTAAGGGCAGTACAGTTAATGAATAAATGGACCACAAATAACTTTGACCCTCTTCTCTGCTTATGTCCTGTGACCTGATGCTTGAATTGATGATGCCTGTTACCTGTTATCTCTGGTCTTAATTTCTGTGTGTTTGGTGACTTTGTTTACCCTTCTGTTGCACTGGCTAATTCTCTTGAAGCTCTCTAAAATAAGGTATAAGTAAGACTGCACAGTTTTCTCTTTTCACTGCCTTTCCCAAACAGCTACAAAATCATGTTCTTTTAACACTTCTGACCAGCCACAATACTAACAAAAGAGCCTGTTGCCCAAATATCTGATAGTTCAAAACAGTGTGTTAGAATACTGCTTCCTTATAGTTAATTTTGCCCAGCATTGACCTGGAAAATTACTATAGAGGCTAGCGTTCATGGTCCTTGACTAAATTGTGTAATCTCCGAATCTCTGCAACAGAACAAATTCTGACTGTAATCCTGTATGTAGCTCTGACACGGTTTCTTCAGTTATTAGATTAATAAATGTGTATTGTACAGTTATTTAAATTATTTGTATGATACTGGAGTCCAAGAGTATATTGGATTAAAAAAAAAACCAAACAAAACCAAACCCTAGAAGTGCAAATAGAAGATGAAATTTGACTGCAACTCAAAACTAGCTTAATTTCTGACTGTCAGCTTGCCTCATAATGAAAAATAAACAACACAAGGCAGAATGATCCAATATGGAAACTGTGATCCTGCACAAGGCAAAACAAGAGGACATAAAGTATAGAGTGCCTCAAGACTGATCATGAGGTGATAAATAAATGACAGTGTAGAACAAAAAAAATCAGCAGAAATAGCTGATATATAAGTAATAAATAAGTAATGAAAATCAATGTTAGACAAGTACTAAATTCAAAGATAGTTTTGAAAATTGGAACAGCAGACAAGAAAGACAGTGGCACATGAAAATGAGGAAGCCAGGCTGGAAAATTAAGATAAAGGAATGAGGCAAAATCAAGTCTAGATCTCATTGTTTGTGACTAGGAACTGAGTTGTGCTTAGTGTGCCATGCTTCTTGTTTTGTTTCCTGGTGCAATCAGGGCACATATTCCAACCTATTATAAGTCTAGATTAATATCCCTTCTTATCTCTCTAGGTCTGTATCTTTCTAGATGTGAATTTAACTGCTTGATCAGTACAGAGCCATCAGACAAGGTGGTGTGAATTAATAATGACGTCTGCGTAAATGTCAGTTCCCCAGTCACTCAGGAATTTGACATTTCTAAAAGCAAAGTTGGACATTTTGTTATTCACGAAGCCTTTGAGTTGTTTGGGTCAGTCTTTTGTGTTTTTGTGTTGTCTTTTGTTTCTACCCATGCTACCTCAATAGTTAGTAAGTTAACTTATGTCAAGAGCTAGGCAGGAAAAATAGAAAAGTAGCTGCTGAGTTATTTCTTACCCATAGCTGACCACATTATCTACAGAGTAGTGTCTTTCTTTTAAGCTGCAATTCAACTTTTCCATGTAAACAGGGACAGAAAACGCCAAGGCAGACAAGGACTCCTGATTTTATCCTGTGTCCGCATGAAGACACGTGTCTCACAGTTGGTGCGGCACAGTCTTATGTTACAGGAGTACATCATGTGCGGAGTTCAAGAATGAAAGCTCTTCCACAAATAGTCACTATTTAGCTATGACTCTTTCAGTTGCACTGCTATTTCATGGGCATCTTTAACAGGAAAGGATGAACTTTATTCCTTTCCAGTAAAGATGTTATCTTTATTAAAAGATCCCTCAGAGCTGTAGTGCACCTGTCCTTTTATATGCAGCTGCGTTTAACCTGTTAGAAATCTTTGTAGCATCAGCAAACAATTACTGTTGTTACCTCTTTCTTTTTGGTTTGGTGGATTATTTTTTTGTTGCTGTTGGTTTCTTTCTTCTTCTTTTTTTTTTTAAAGACAATATTTTACCACCTTTCCTTCCTCCTGCTTAACTTCAACTCACAAACTGAAAATCACTTCCTGGTGCCCCAGTTAGGGGAAATTTCTTCAGAGATATAACATCAGGCAATTTATGCATTTCTTTCTGGTATAATAGAGATAGGGGAACCTTTCAGCATGATTTCTTAACTAGCCAAATATTTATTTTAGATATATTGTAGGTTGTATTGCTCTATGGCACATTAAACAAAGTATATATTGTGAGGGTGGGTGGAACTTGGCGGCTACCTTCATTCATCCTGACCCCAGGCAGACTTTTATCAAAAACCACTCCAGGGAGGTGAGAGTTATCACTCCATGGGAAACTGCAGAAAACTTTATTATTGCTCTGGCAGAAGCCTAATGGAGGGTAGCTTTTCACTGGCACAGCTGTTGACAGTAATGCATCCTGCATCCTTTCTGGAGCAGCTGATTGCACTAGAGAGCACTTCTTACAGGATTAAGTCTGTTGCATGCACTGTGGCGGCGGGGGGTGTGTGCTGATTTGTAATACAAATGTTTGTATTCCAGCACTGCATTATTTAAAGGAAAACCGTACTCAGTGGGCAGTGAGATTGCAGCTGCGTCCTTTCTTGGTGGAGAGTGAGCCCAAGGGACAGGAGTGGATCTGAGGTCAGGGCAGGAGCCACGCATGGAGGAAGATTTCTGCAGCTTCCTCCGGTGTGCCTGTCTGCAGGTCTCTGCTTGGTACTGTCAAATTGTAAAAAGACTTCTCCACAATGGAAACTTGAAAGCAATGTTGTTCTCCTGTACAGGGACCCTGTCCTTTAAGTGGAAAGGCCAGCATGCTGCAAACTTTGGAACACCATATACGTCTTAATCTACGGCGACAATGTATTTGAATTGATCCATCCTTGTGTTTCAGAGCACTTTGGAAAAAATATCACGTGGTATTTTCTGTCTTGGGTTGGAAGGCACAAGCAGGAAAAGAAACTTGCTGCATAATTACAGGGCAAGTGGGAGAAACTGGGATGAAGCCTGGGTCTCCTGATCTTTGTGGTGCTTTCAGTAGCATCCCAGCCCAACAAAAAGCATACAGCTGTTCACATTGGCTTTACTTAACTTGCTTAAAGTTAAATCAAGTGAATATTTAAATACGTTTTTGTATTTATATGTTGTCACTGCAGGCATGCCATTATAACCCAATTATTAATTCTTCTAAAAGAGAAACATATTATTTTACGTATGTGCAAGAGAATTTTCCTCCTCTGGCTACACATTGAGAAGAGGGTGGGGGGCGGGAAAAGGATTAACAGAGTGGGGGTGGAAAAATGTATTTTAACAGAAGAAAGATCATGCACAGTTATAGTCTCACAGCAAGAAATAAACATTGTAATCATAAACAAATGTAACCTTGAGTACAGAAGACAGTGATTTTATTGTATTGACATATGGCGCTTGGGCAACAATGGAGGTCTTGTTCTCTTACATTAGTCAGGACACATTGTCAGGCAGGGCTTTTCTGTGGCCATTGCTTCCAGATAGCATGTGTCAGAGCTTGGATTATAAAATATCTAGGAATGTACAGACAAAGACGCAGAAAAGGCTTGCTTTGAGGTGAAATGAGGGAACATCTTCACCTGAAGGCCTGAGTGTGAATGTTCTCAAGAATGCTGGAAACCAAATCAAGATCAAGAAAACTTCCCTCCCATAGTGTGCCTGCTCTGCCTTTCATGTTTATTTAAATACTTAGGTTTGCACTCTGCAAAGTGTTACCTCCATGTGATATCTTGAGGCGTAATAATCCAAAGCCAGCTCTACAGATCTATGCAAACTGTGACCATACAAACTGATGATGTGGCTCCACACAAGACCGTGCCCTGTCCTCCTGTGTCAGGTTTCTGCTCTCAGTGCCACCAGCTTAGACTCCATCAGGTTCCTCACACAGATCCGATGGGATCATATTTCTAAATCTGGATCTTGGTAAGAAGTGGGAATTGTTTCTTGTAAAAGCAGCTACCCTGGAGGAAGGAGACCCTTATTGTGTGTTCATGGACGCAATCTGGACAGCACAACTAACTGACAGACAATGCTGCATAAGGATGTGAGAACAGCCTTGGCTATCCAAGAGCTGCCAGCTTTTCAATTAAGCAAAATCAAGAATACATTTGCAAGGGAGTACTTGCTCTTCTTTCTTCCTTTCTTCTTTCCTTTCTTTCTTTCTTTCTGTTCACCATACAATAGTGATACTTTCAGGGTTTTGATAACTTGACTGCATTGTGGTTCTTGCTGTAATAGGACAGAGTCCTATTGATTTAGAAAGATGAAGAGTGGCAAAAAGATGACATCAATTTCCTTTTTATGGGGAGGAGAAGCGAGGCAGAGAAGAACAAAATATCTTGACCAAGGTTCTTTAGGGTATTCGTGCAGAACTGGGTATTAGTGCAAAATCTCCAAGTCCAGTGCAGTCCATGTTTAATGCATTGTTTGTATCTGCTTTAAGAGTATCTTCCAAGTCTTCACTTGTTTGTTTAGAATCCAAACTAATTTTAAAAAAAAACCCTGTTTTGTTGAGATCAGATTGCAGATGCTGGATGCAAATGTAACACGAAGCTCAGATCCTGTTTGTGTTTTCTGTTTGTTTGCTTGTTTTTAGTTCTAACACTAGGAAGCTTTTAGGGATGTTAAAAACAAAAGCAAACAAGAAAAAAAACAAACCAGAGTTATTCTATTCCAGCGCTAGCATCAAGAGAGGGTCTCTTTTGTATCAGTACAAGGAAAAAAACCCAAGACCTGCATGTTCCTTTCCCTGTAAAGTGTTTCCTGCTCTGAAGTAACATCCCATGAAAGAAAAACTCCCATTTGAGACAGTAAAACTAAAGAATGTTTTTGTACATTGACAAGCATACACAACAAATTCGGGGGCAAATCTTCAATCCAGTAATGCTTCTTAATACCCCACTGGCATATGGACCCCAGGGAGAAACACCTAAAAGGTGACCCTTTATTTGTTGTTAAGATCAAACCCTGTTTCTTTTGCAACAATTTGCTGAGAAAGCCTTCCAGGCTCATTTACTTCCTGACTCTCAAAGAGAGCTGCTGCATGGCTGCTGCCTGGTCTAACAGCCGTGCTTGGAGCAGGTCCAACTTAGAAGTCAGATCCAGCTTCAAAGATAACTTGGGTTGCTCAGGGCTGCATCCAGTCGGGTTTTGAGTATCTCCAAGGATGGGGACTCCTTGGCCCCCATGGGTGACTGTTCCAGTCTGTGAGCACTCACACAGTGAACAAAAATTTCCTAACATCTAATTGGAATTTCCTTGGCTGCAGCCTCTGTCTATCACCTCTTTCCTTTCACTCTGCACCTCCAGAAAGTTTGGCTCTGTCGTCTTTAAAAGCACCCGTTATATAGATGAAGAAAACCATAAGGTCTCCCTTCACCTTCTCTTCTTGAGGCTGAACAAACCCAGTTCTCTCAGCCTCTCCTCTTATGCTGTGTGCTCCAAATCCCACCAAGTCACCAGACTGGTCGCTTCATTCAAAGCAAAAACTCAGATTAATTTGCAACAGATATGTATCGGCTTTCAAGACATCGGTGAAGGCCAGACACGTGGGGTAAGTTATTTCCATGTTTGAAGGGAAATGTGTTGGCACAGACACAAGATACCTTGTTGCTAATGTAATTTTTGGCAGGTATGTTCACTCAGACAAGTTTGTTAGATGCCAAAAGCAAAGCATAGTGTAACTTACATTTCTCACATGTGGCCTCACAAGCAGTCCTGTGTTCAAAGCTCCAGTCAGCCTGTGTTGCCTTGGCTTTTCTCCTGCCACATGGCAATGCATATCAGAGAAGAAAATGCAGTAAATTGTTCAGTAAATAGCAAAAGAAATAATTTCTGAGTACTCCTGTAGCTTCTGACTAGAATTTAAATTTATTTATATGAATGCCCAATATTATTCCCTTTATTCCAAAACATTCAAAAATGTTTGAAAAAAATGTACATATGGTTGGAATTATTTTGCAGTGATTCTTCACTGATTTCCTAGATAAAATCGATTCCAGCTTATAAAAATCCTTTCTGGACCTTGTCTGTCACCAGCTTTTATCTCACTTGCTCCATTGTAACCTGTCTTCATTGTAAACACAGTTTCAAAGATGTTGAGAGGACAGATGGAATGTCCAAACAGAGAAAACAAAGCCTAATTGTGTAGAAAGTTTACTTTGGTGTTTTTTAGGTGTTTTTTCCCCCTCACAGAGTCAAATGGGCTTTTACTTGAATGAATTTAATTGTTGTAGAAAAGTTTTCTTTCTATATGGACTGCTGGGTATCTTGGTTATCTTTATTTAGTCAGTGTTTCCATACAAGGTGAGAATGGGGAAGTGCTTTCTCATGCAATATGCTGACATTACACCTTCTTGGCTGTGGAGGGCTGGAGTTATTTTGTTTTCTGTGTGTACAGGTGGCCAACAGGCTGTCAATACTATATATATGTGTGTGTATATATATATATATATATATCTCACTTGCCTGCCTATTTGCAATTGCCTTTAACACAGTTGCTTAAAATTGCCAGTAGGGAAAAGGATACTGTTGTGTTTCTCTTATTAGTTATAGTTAAAAAGCTGCTTGCCTACTGAGTGAATGATACCAGGACATAACAGCAATCTCTGAGGAGGAGAAATGAGGAAGGAATTAATGTGAGGACAGAAGCATGTGGCCTTTGCCGCTCTTCCAGCCCTCATAGTGGCTGCCTTTGTGATGACAACTGGTGGTGTGTAATTCTGATGGCTCAGCTTAGCCAGGATAGAAAGAAGAGCGTTTGGCACAGCACTTGGTCATTTTGTCCTGACATTACTGGCCTAACTTGCATTGGTTTAGAAACTTCTCTGAGCTGCAGATTCTTCCCTGCTAAAACTGCTGAAGCAGTGTTCATTGGAAGCTTCTACTGTCCATGTTGTAGAAAGACAGCCTTTTGTAGCTTTTTTTAAAATTTGCTTGACCACCTATAAATCATAGCTGTGATGCTGATCATGCAGTTACGCTGTGGACAGTAATCTTCAATGACTTTACTAGAGAAGGGTGGGGTTTTTTTGTCATTAGCAGTGGCATTGAAGATACCCATAGTTAAGATACGGAGACCAAAACCACCTCTGTTCAGGCTTGGTTCGGCACCCGGATTTAGTTTTCATCCATGTTTAACTGATGGAACTTATGTTCTTGCACTTCTCGGCTCCTAAATCAAACCTAAATATATGGGCGACTTAATATTTAAGTCATTCTAAAGGAAATCTCTGTACATGAATATATGTCAAGTAATTTGAGTTATCTTGAATGATGTGATTTGGACAAGTTGACCATGAGGCAGCAATGTGCCCTTCTGGTCAAGAAGGCCAATGGCCTCTTGGGGCACATTAGAAGGAGTGTGGCCAGCAGGTTGAGGGAGGTCATCCTCCCCTTCTACTTGGCCCTAGTGAGGCTGCAACTGGAGTACTGTGTCCAATTCTGGACCCCCAAGTTCAAGAATGACGGGGAACTACTGGACAGAGTCCAGTGGAGGGCCATGAAGATGATCAAGGGAATGGAGCACGTCTCTTATGAGGAAAAGCTGAGAGACCTTGGTCTATTCAGCCTGGAGAAGAGAAGACTGAGAGGGGATCTTGTCAATGCTTATAAATATCTAAAGGGCGGGTGTCAGAAGGAAGAGGTTAGACTCTTCTCAGTCTCAGTAACAGGACAAGGGGCAATGGACACAAGCTGGAACACAGGAAATTCCAATCTAATATGCAGAAAAAATTCCTTACTTTGGGGGTGACAGCACTGGAAAAGGCTACCCAGGGAGGTAGTGGAGTCTCCTCCTCTGGAGATATTCAAAACCCACCTGGATATGTTCCTGTCCAGCCTGCTCTAGGTGACCTTGCTTTGGCAGGGGGGTTGGCCTAGATGATCTCCAAAGGTCCCTTCCAATCCTTACAAATCTGTGATGATGCATGAGTTGAGGCCTCGCCTGCAGTGCCTGTGTCCTACAGCACTCCTTTCAGGACCCAAATAAGATGTTTTGTTCTGGTTTTAAACTATCACACTGTATGCTCCTGTTTAGTTTGTGATCTATTTCTACTGTATTACAGCCTCATTAGCTGTTCTTCTGTGGGCATCTGTGATTTGTTTTCTCCTTCCTAAGTATAATACTTCAAAGTCATTTTTACTGAAGTGCATCTTCTGGTTTTGGACATATTGATTGTTCTAGAGGGTTTTATCATCTTATTATATTCCACTATTTCCATACTACTCAAGAGCCCTGGAGGATGGAATTAGGCCCTGAATCTATGCTTGCAGTATCATGTCACCTGATTGCTATTTGCACACTTTTTGCCTGTCGTACTCCATTGTTCAAATAATTCGTTAAATAAGAATGATCTCCAGGACGAATACTTCAACAATACTTCAGATACCTGTTCCTCTGTAGGAATGGTTTCGGCAGTGAATCACTGATAGATGTTCTTCAATCAGTTGTGAACATACTTTGCGGTGTTTACACTTAAGCTATTTCTTGCACTAATTTTGATAGAGTTTTGTGTGGCGTGTCAAAAGTCTTATTCAAGCTGAAATAGATCTACCACTCTCCTGTTATCTACTAAACCTGTTAATCCATCAAAGAAGGAAACCGGACTGGCTTTTCTAGTTCTTTTTATCACTGTTTTATTCTAGCAGTTGAAAATTGTTTGCTTAATTATTTGCTCCACAACATTTCCAGGACTTAAGAATGGTTTGTAATTTCATCAATCATTCTGTGATTCCTTCCTCTACTTTTCGTTTTATCCCTGTCCTCTGTATACTTTCAAAGGTGATGTCCTATGGTCCAAAGACCATTTCGATTAGTTCCTGAAGTAGTTAAGACCGGCTTTCATGAAGCCTTGCTTATTTAGATATATCCGTCTTGTCCAAATAATCTGTCTTTCTTCTGTCCTCTGGTGAGCATTTATTTTCTTTGGCATCCACAGAGAAAGAAAAGTCTTTCTTTTAATAAGAAATGACTTCTCCAGCTAATTCACAGGTCTAAAATGCATATCAAACAAGTAAATGTTGTTACTCTAAAAATGGTGGTATTAACCCCATTTTTAGAAGAACTACTGAAGTGATTTGGCTGATAGTTCACAGCAAGTCAATAGTAAAGGAATCACACCCAGATGTTTTTGGCTCTTTCTTATGATATGTCTCTAATATGAGCAGTAAATCAGAACTTGGCCCTAAATCTTCCTCTCAGCAGCATGTTATTTTCTAAAAAAAAAATCCCATGAGTATGCAATATGAAAGTTTCCTTGGTGATGCTGACTCTTCTTGAGATGAAAAAGCCTGAGAAAATTCATGCTGTGGATGCAGTTACTGAATTTGACCAATTGCTGTTTCTGTTCAAGCACCCCTGCAAACAAAATGACCATCTCGGGCTGTCCTTGGCCTCATTGTGCACAATTTACAAACCCATCAGCCTTGCAAAGAGATCTAGAAATATAGTATTCCTTCTCTTATATTGTGAAAGGATCCACATGGAAATGCAATGTTAATAGAACATCTTTAGTCTCTGTATATAATTCAGCATTCAAAGTCACAACCAGACCTAGAAGCAAGATCAGATGGCTTTCTAACACCCGCTGTGCATTTCTGTGGGCAATTGTGTTAGCTTTGTGCATTCTTGTATTTTCACTGTGCGTATTTTTATTCTCATCCAGGATTCACCCATCTGAGAGGAACAGATTGAGCTCATACATGCACACTGACTGCACACTCTGTCTTACTGTTCAGCCTCTATTTTGTGTCATGTGTATTTGTGTCATGTGTACTCAGACCCGTTTTTTGATGTGCAGCATGATCGGCAGCATAGGTGAATCCAGGGTAAATAAAACCCCGAATATTTTATTGTTACCTTAATGGGTTAACTACAAAATTTATCTTCCTTGTACTGTCACTTTAAACTGGCAATTGAAAAAAGCTTTACAGGGATTCTTTTTGTCCCTTTGGTATACAGGAATAAATCTAGGGATGCATGAGCTGGACTTACGGAGCTGTCCTACCTTTCACTATTTTGTAGTGTTTGTGGGGACATGGGACCAACAGCTATATATGTTCACATTGAGGGTAAAGAACTGAGAAGGTGAAGACTGATGATCAAAAGACTGCTTTGCTTATTGCTCGGAAGGCAGATTAAGATACCTTAATACACAGTTACTCATTATTCTAGGGATATGTGTATATAGGCTAGTGATATCTAGATAGCATGTATGTGGGAGAGTTTGAAACTCTTCTACAGAGCACGTTGTGCTATGATCTTTCTGATACCTGAAAATCTTTAAGGGGCCTCACAGATAAGTTAAGGATGTAACTAGCTACATGCTGATTGGCTTCCAAAGTAAAATCTTAGGTTATAACACTAGAAACAATGTTCATATTTTAAGAAAGGTCTCCATGACCTGAATATCTGGAAAACGAACAGTAGAGCAGAAAGTAGACATGTTGTACATGCATTTTAGTGGATGTTTCAGTGCTGTGGGTGCTACGTGCGTGGCTTATGTAGTGTACTTTTACCTCATTGTTTTGTGGAACTTTTATATTATCTGTGGATCAATTGAATCTTTAAACTGACTATAACTTTTTCACTCTATGAAAGCAGGCAAAACGTTTGACATAAAGGCTTGTGCACCTCCTTTTAGATAGCAACTATACTAATTTGCTGACATCAGATGGTTTTCAGAGCGGTACCCAAGCCTGCAAATAAAATGCGTAGCATATCTATCATGCACATTAGAAGCACAATTTTGCAAACGTGTAACTCGGCTTTTGGCAACACCATCTCTGTGCTTGATTGACAGATTATTTGATTTGTAATAATTCCCAGGCTGAGGGTCCCTCTCAAGCCGAATGTGCAGACTTATGCTATCATTCCTGGAGTTCCTTGCTGTGTTTGCGAAGGCTGTGGCCACCACAAGTGCACGTGACTACCGTTACTCATGTGAGCCATCCCATTTAGATACATGCATACAAGTCTGCAATGACATACCCTAAATGATCAAAGTAGTCCAAATCCTGAATTCGTACTTTAATTCAAGCACACACATAATCCTTTGTGTCCCAAGTAGTGTTTTAATTAGCCATTGAAAGCAGTAAGTTTTAGACTCTGAAACTGATTATGCATCTAAAGATCACTTGGGCTAATTAAATAATTTAGTTTTCATTCATGTTCCATTGGCTGTTTCTCTTCTTTCATTAATTTCAACACACAGAAAACCTCACTAAAATCACCCTCAGTGTAAATGCATGCTCACAGACTGCTTTAATCCCCACAGAGTGTTGGATATTACTTTCAACTCAGACTTAATTAATAGTGTATGTTGTTTATTGAAATCAGAGCATTTCTGTATATTATAGAACGTATAAACAGATACTTGTTGTGTGCTGTCATTTTCAAAATATTGTTCTTGTCCATGTCTGGTACAATTCTTAATTTTAGAAGGCATCATGTTACACTAGAGATTCCTCTGACAGAAAGCAAACCTTAATTTTCTCCTTTTTTCTTTCTAGCATATTTGTACTGGTTTTAAAACTGTGTGTGATTGAAAATTATTCTCCAGTTTCCTAAAGAGAAGTGTCCTTTTCAAAACTACTAATGATGCCCTCAGTGAGGGGGATAGGATTTGAATGGGCATTGAGATTAAAGGTCTGTCTAGATCGAGTGTGAGTCCTGGCAATACAGCAGTATTGGGAAGGTGACTGCTACCAATAGTTCTGTTTCTGTCAGTAGCACAAGGTTTTCACGTCAGCACAAGGCATAGGCACACATTTAAATCCTCTTTGCATTTAAGGTGGAAAAAAACTGTGCTTTGCAGAAGTCCTGCTTTGTAGAAGATAGGCTTGGTTACTTACATGATGAAAATGAAACATTTGATAAACTGTTTCACTGATGCAATGCCCAAAAGTAAAAAGCAAGAAAGTCAAACAAAAACATCCAAGCAGAAGTAGATAAGTGTTTAAGCCTAAAATATGTTTAGAATAGCTGTGATGCAACATCTCATATTCAGGATGCTACTTGGACATCTAGGCCTGCCAATCACAGGGATTAATGCCTGACTCGGAGAGAAGACCCACCCGCTTCACTGGGGCTCAGAGGAGTTATCCTAATGATTGCAATTTTATACCTGGGCTGTTGAAGGCATAAGCATATCAAGATTTTGCTATGGCCAGAATGAAGTAGCTGTAACCAGATTTAAAGCTCAAGTACCACTTGCTATTCTCAACTCTCTTCAATGGCTGTCTCCTACCATTTTAAGGTTCTTCAGATCTGCATTGTTGAAGTGAAGAGGTGAGAAGGATCACTTGTCGTGGGCAGGGAGGCTGTTGGATAATTTAATTTTAAATGCAGTTGTGTGGTAAGAGCTTGCTTTTTTTCTTTTTTTAACTTTCCTGACATCTTAGAGACTTTATTGGAATTCAGTCCTTTTAGCACCTCATTTATTTTAGTTACTGGGATAGAATTGCATTTGAAAGTCTTGTTTCAAATGAATCGCTGTTTGTTGCTAATATTTAGCAGAGGGAACACTGTTTTGTGGTTTTATGCTTGGTCATTGGCACTGGGTGGATTTGTTTGGAATAATAAAACTGGTTCTGATAAAATGACTGTGGATCCTCCAAGAAATTTGATTTTCAGCCAAAGAATCTTTCAGGGAGGTTGATTTTTAGAAACTGCTTACGGATAGGCATTGATTATGGAACAGATTTATTTAGGATAGCTGAACACAAGACTTAAGGCTATGTAATCTTTTAGATTGTATTTAACAGTATGCAGCTGAGATTCTGAATGCATAGAGGTTATGAGATTTTTATGTGGGAGCAAATGGTACTTCTCTGGGCAGTTGTAGTAAACCCAACCCAGATTTCAGCAAGAGTTTCTGCCTTCAAACTGCACAAGAACTGCTTTGGCTGGAGGTGATTCTGCAACTTCCTTTGTTAACTTAAAGACACAGATAACTTAATTTTCAAAAGCTCACTTGAACACACCTTTAAAAATCTGAGGATGTGCTATTTTCTGCAAAACCAGGCTCTTTTCTGTTGGTTCATGTCTGTTGGATAAAAATAGAAGTATCTTAGACCACTATTCCAAGTGAGTGTCAAGTTTATAGCGGAAAAAATAGGATAGTAAAATAAAAATTACCTGATTCTATTTGAGGTGTGCCTGAAGCGGCATGGACAACTACTTGAGGGACACCTGGGTTTGCCATTGATCTATGGACCTCAGGCAAGGTGCATCCCCTCTTTGTTCTTCAATTCATAAAACAGAGATAACGCTCAAGGGTGCCTTTGTCACATGCTTTCAGATCTCCTGATGAAAGGAGCTTCACAGAAACAAATAATAACCCTATTCACTGAGCATTACATATCATGGCAAACTTATTTTCCACGTTAGTGAAAATAAATCCAGGAGTTCTGGAACTAGGAAGCCCAATATGTGGTCTAGGCATGTCCAGCTCTTCAAGTGAAACGTGTCCTGCAAAACAAATACTTTGTAAGTCTCTGTCCTTAAAAGGATTCTGAATGTCTGATATGTTATCGGCTTATTCTTATTCAGACAGTCTCTGTTCTTGGTTGATTTCCTTTTTTTTTTTTTTCCCCTTTTCTTTTTCCCCCTTCCTCCCAATCTCGCAGAAACTCAGTGTTTGAACCCTTCATTCCTGTCAAATCAGACTGACATTGACCTACAGGATCAGAAGTTGCTATGGGGGTGGGATGGGTGGACAGAAATCATGTGTAGCATGACTGTGTAGGTCTCTATCTTTAGGAAACCGGGGCAAAAGTCATGCCTGCCTTCAATCTATTTGCTTTGAAACCAGAGAATAGATTTGCCAAAACAGTATCTCCAAACCAGAAGCTATCTTTATCCCCAGTTCCATGTGGTGTTGAGCTATCCAGAGAAGACAAAAGAACATATGCTTAGCCTTATAAGGGACTACAGAAAGGAGAGAAATAGTCTGTGTTCCATATTCATGGTGATGAAGCCAAATCTTTGCACCAAGAAAGAGGTAAGGTTAGGTATTTTATGGGGGAGAGGGAACCTTTCTGATGCAAAGGTTGAATGGATTGTGCCAGGGAATAGGTGGAGCCTCTGTCACTGCATGGTTTTAAAAACAGGATTATGCAAATACCTATCAGGAATGGCATAAGAATACCTAAGGACTACACGACCTCATGAGCTCCATTTGAACCACCTTTTCTATGAAGTCTAGGTTGCCTTGTGAAACACAGGTATATGATGATGTAAATAAGACCTTTGTGCAATAAGCTGTTAAAGTTAAGATTTGTCTAGCTAGAGACTGACAGAGCTGAAAGATTGGCTTCTGTAGAACAAACAAGCTCATAGAAATAAACTGTCCCAAACAAGTCATTTAGTCCTCGGAGGAGGGGGAATCGAAGCCTTTGAAAAAAGCCACAACTTGCTAAATAGCAGAAGGACTCAGAAGCACTTTCAGCAACAATATGAGCACAACTCATAAAAAGCTAGTAAACACCAAATAACACTACTGACTTCCTAAAGGCTACAAAGACTTTTACCTCACCAGGGCAGATCTCAGGCAGAAAGAAGTTTCCCATCCTTGGCTTCGGTTGTAGATCCTGGAAGCCAATGCAGTGTGAGACGATGAAGTGTCATCCATGTCCTGTCCACGGTTAGAGAGAGATAAGGTATTATCCAGCGGTGAAACGAGCTGCACTTTCTTCGGAATTTGGATGACAGAACATGGCAAGTGCTATTGCATTTAAGGTCCAGATCCCAGAGCCTTACCCATACATCCAGTCTTTAATTAATCTCTCCTGGAGTCAAGTGTTAGTTCAGCCACATAATAATTTCCTGAGATACTGACAGAAAACTCTACCAGCTTAGAAGCTGGTAATACCTTTGGGCACTGCTCAGTGGCACGAGATCTAGCAGCAGAATTTGTGCAGAGTGCTGAACTTTGGCTATACAGCATTTCACTGCTGCTGTTCCTTTGTCTCCCTGTTGATGCTACTATAAACTTTTTGACTTATTTTAATGGATGATTATGAATAACTGTCTAAACTGAAAGTTTAACACAAAACTTGCTTCAGAAGAAAACCTTTAGCTGTGGAATATTGCATTTTCTACCCAAAAAAAAGCCATCAAAATGTTTTTATCAGAAGATTGAAAAGCAAAAAAGAAAGTTAATGACGATTTATTATACTTTCTGTTTTGCTTTCTAGTTAAACAAACTAAATTTACTGAGAAAAGCCTCTAGTTCTCCAGTCAGCACAAGCACCAGGCTTACAAAAGAATTTTTGCTCTGCAGAAAAACAGCATAAAGAGTTGCTTATGGGGAAATACTAACTTGTCACATTAAACTTACTGAACCAGGAGGGAAAGAAACCCCAACAAATCTGCAAATGGTGATGCTTGCAGTCTGCCTTGAACTCGCCAACTATGACGAACAGTGACACTGCTGTCTTAATGTATTGCTGACAGAGCTGCTGTACTCATTAACCTTTGATGAAACAAGATGTCACTTTGTTCACATCAAATGCTCCTTGATGCCAGTGCTCAGAGACTGTTTTTGTTGCTGATGCAGACATCAGCTATTGTTGAAAACATTCTCTCTCCCAGTGTTTCACTGCCCATGAGGATTTATAGGTGCTGATCATTATCAATGTGCAAATGCAATCTGAAGCTGAGGCTGCATGTTTAATTTCTGCAGCTTTTAATTATTTATTTTAATTAAACATATTTATTTTTAAGTGTAATTTAGGTATATTTGAACACCTGAAAATGTTAAATTCTTGATGTGCTGTAGGATGCTGCCATGAACTCAAGGATATATTTGAGTGATCCCATCATCTTTTTTGAGGCTACTGGAACTATTAAAGAAATATTTACAGCATTTAAAATGCTGTAGAAAGCACATTGTAGTGGGAAGAGAGGCATTGAGTTGTGAAGTATTCTGGTCAACATCGTGATTAAGCAGTGGTGTAGCCTGGATTAGAACTGAGTTCTAATTCCTGAATCTCTAACCATTCATCAGCATTGCCTTCTATTAAAAACACCAGGAGCCGATCTCACTGTTCTATGTACAATAAATATCATGTCGCCTAGCCAGGTAGTCCTGACTGACTGTCTCTAATCTGGAAACAATTTATATCAAAAAGTATTATTTTTATTTAGTCTTTGCATGATAAGTACAATTATTTTGCTATGAGATAAAAGAAGGGGGAGCAAGAAGGAAAAGAAAAATTTTGTTTTCCTGCCTGAATATATAAATTTTTAGAACTGAAACACTGTGAGATCAGAGGTGCATATTCTCACAGTTGCATTTGTGTTTGTTATTTTAGTGAATAGGACAATATTTACAGATCACCTTGAAGACATTTTTTCCACTTTATACTCCTCAGTATTTTTTTCCTTACATCAGGGGACTTCACAGTCTTTGCATGAGTTTTGTTTGGGGTGCTTTCTGAATTTTTTTTTTTTTTTTTCCCCACAATTAGGTTTGCAATCATTACAGCTGTTATGCAATTGTAACTTCTTGGGAAGCAGCTGAAGATAAGAGTAGGGATTCTTCTAATTTGCAGTTGTGCAGAGGAGGAGTGTCTGATCAGAGACTGATGCTGGAATTCTAGCTAAAGGCTGTATCGCACCTAAGGGGGTCCTGAGCTTTCAAAGCTTAGTGGAATAAAATAGCTCTAGAAGTGATCTTTAAGAAAAAGATCTGAAGGAAGGAAGGTAAAATCACCTTGAAAACAGAAAGTCGCTTAAAAGGCATAGGAGCCATTTCAGACTCTTGCAGTAAGAGGAGGCAGAGAGGTGAATGTTAAAGAAAGAAAGTGTAAGTAGATGAGATGCAGGCAGAAGTATTTTCATGGGAAATGTAGGAAATATTATTAGTTTGCTTAACACTGAAGTGCATCTGTCCCTTATTGAGTGATGAAAGCCCGGGAGATTGACCATCCACACTAGACCAGCTTTACAAGATGAGCATGTGAAATTCACAGAATCGCTAACTTACCTGAAATACGACCGTGCCACTAAACAGCAACACAATGGAAAGTGCATCTGAGAACACTCATGGAATATGATCAAGCATAGCTGATACAGAGTCCTTGAAAGGTGGTAGTAAATACACTCATTTAAAGACTTTCACCTGTTGCTTTAAATCATTCATACCCCATGGCATGTCTGCCAGCACTGTGACCCCTGGCACAGAGTGAGGAACATCAAAGAAAGAAGTGAGCAGATCAAGTCTCAGGTAGGCGTTGCACCCTTGTTATGGATAAAGGAAGTGTCAGTAAGTTATAAAACAGGTGGAATTGGAATATTGTAAGCCTGACATGAGTGACCCAACAAATATTAGTAGGATGGTACTATCTGTTAGTGCAGGATCATATAGAAGGCATTTAGAATGATTTTTGTTGTCTCAAAGACATGTGAAAATGTGGGCTATGTATTGCTAGCTTAGTTAAAAGCTCCTCTTGCCTTATTTTTTTTTTTTAAGATTTTTTTGAATCCAAGAAGGATTTACAGTCTCTGATACTACCTGTAATCGCAAATGAAAATAAGATTCTTAGTTTACCTTTTATCGATCAGGTTAATTTTTTTTGAGATGCACCACCATGCCATGTAACATCTCTGCTCTCTGCTGCCAGGCTGCTTATGGTCAAGTATTTACTGTCAGGCTCTGTTTTCTGCTGAAATGGCTGTTTTCTCTGGAAATATACACATGCTACTTCCCTTCTCTAAATGTTCTTCATTTGCTTTTAGGTACAACATGTACAGACTGGTTTTAAAACAGTAGAAATTGCTCCTTGGAAATGAGCTGTAGTTAAAATGGAAGACAAGCCTATTTACAATCAGAGCCAACAAGTCTGCAAGCATACACTCCGGGTATCTAATATCAGGCCAATTTCAGTAATGTTCATTTGTCTATGTACTATATAATCTGTTGCTACTGAACCAGAAAAAGTGTGCTATGAAAGTTTATCACTTTTAATCACTGAATCCTAACATCAAAAAACTTTTTGAACAAGAGTAAAAGCACTTTCACAAATCCTCTTCAGAGAAAACAGTTTGTGAGGTATTTTTCTGAACTAAGGGAAGCTTTAAGAGTTAAACAGATTCATGAAAATGCTGATGACACGAGTCTGATGCTGACCTCAGATAGTAACGACTTCAGAGAATATTCTGTGTCATCCTTTTACTGGACTCAAAGAAATCTGTGCTTTCACAACAGTAGCTGTGATAGCAAAACCAGAACCATACCCAAGACCCTGCTGTAATGTCTGCCTGCCCTCTGTGTTTAGACATATTTACATCCTGTCTACATCACTAATACTGACAAGACCCCTGGTGCATTCCTTCGAGCTTTTCATACACGAGCGTCCTAAAGGTTAAAACTCTGTTGGACAGAGAGTTGTTGGTGTTTGGGGTCATCTTTTAGTATTCCAGTTGTGATTTTCTTTTAAAGTTGGTAAGTTTTTTTTAAGGTTAACTTTGGTTGGTTGGTGTTTGCTTTTCTGGTGGTAAAGCATTTAAGGGAGAAGAAGGGGACAAAAAAAAAAAAAAAGCAGCTTTGTAGTCTTCTCTGAGTGGCCAGAACCTGGCTCTGTCTAAACTCTTTTGAAAAGTGATTTCAGTGAGTCAGAAATGCTTTCTCTAGTGTTTCCCTGTACTTTCTCCTGGGTTTTGCCATCCAGAGTGTACCGCAGGAGTTCAGATTTTATAGTGCCCTTGAGCTAAGTGTGTTTCTAAGACAAAAAGCAGCCTGATGGTTGCACTGAAATGCAACACTGCATAGTTGCACTGACTTGAGGAAGCTGGGTGAATGCCAGTGGCATGTGGGCCTGGTGGAGACACGGTGGGCTCTGCTGCGGAAAGAGCAAGGGTATTTTCGGGCAGCAGAAAATGCATCATGTTCACATTCAGCTTCAGAGAGAGTCAGTTATGGTAATCAACGCTTATTTGGGTCACTGTGGCCAGGTGCTTGTCTGACAGGAAGTGATAATGCTTTCTGTAAAGCTAGGAGTAAAAAAACCCTGTCTTTTCAAAATGCCACTGGTACCCAGCCACCCCAAAAAAGGCTTCATACCACTCCTTTGGAAGATGATGCTCAGTGGCAGAGGAGACAACATCTTGTTTTGTGCTTGAGAACATTTACCATTTTCAATCAGCATGATTTCGGTCTTTCCCAGGCTAATGTGAGTCAAGAGTTCTTCCTCCCAGAAGGAATTTCCTTACCCATTTTAGTTATTCTAGCCTGGCTTGGTATAAAGAAGTCTTCACAGTAAGTAATGGTGTATAGGGGTGTTCAGTGATATCTCTCAGTGGGCGCTGTGGGCGCAGTTCCAGTAGACCTCTGGTTTATGCATATGAAGGTTCAAAGGTTACTCTGCTGTCCTAACGAAGAGAAACATGATCTTGAAATAAACACGATGATAAATATGGTAAGTTAGCTTTTACTGTTTTTTTTCCAGCCAGCTAACAGTAAGGTGTAATCTGTCATTTCTCCTTTCTTCTACTTCAGCTGTGGCTGCTATAGCCATCAAAGAGGACGGGAGGAATGGAGTTAGGCAAGAAGATGCACATAAGGGGAAGGGGAAAAATCGAGTGCCTAAAATGTGGGCAGCTCTACACTAGAGGTTTCCCTGAAGTAATCCCAATTTAGACTCTACCTCAAACTTAAGAATTTTAAATGGCTCAGTTGTGACTCTGGGACTCAGGCTCAGATCTGAGGGCAGGGATTTGGGCAGCTTTCTGTACTGTAGACAGAGCTGTTGGAAGCTGCCTGGAAGCTGGGAATTTTGCCTACTGCCAAAACTATGTTTGAGATGCCATCTTGTAGTTTTTCTTCACCTCTTTTCACATCAGTGCTGATTATCATTGATACTGGCTTGGAAAAGGAAATGCTCTCCTATATAATCATGCAAACACCACAGTGTCCAAACATCACCAGGGGAACCTTTCTTCCTGCCGTGCTCGGCACATTTTTGCAGTGGCTGCTCTTGTAGTGTAGGCAAGTTTCATGGCTTAATGGGTTGGTGCCCACAGACCCAAATTCTTGGCAGGAGTGGCGAGGTTAATTACTTTCCATTAAGGTGAAACCTTGGCTCACAGAGACTTTTTCTGGTGACTTCAACATGGCTTGGATTTTACCCTCCAAAAACCAGTGACTCTGTGCAACAAAAGTATGTGTCCTGCCAATTTGTGAACCTTTGATTTCAGTTGCTGTTGTCCTACTTAGTGCTGTGTGCTAGTTTAGCAATATCTGGCAGCACTGCACTGATCCTACCCACCTCCTGGGCCTGGCTTCACCCATCCTGTAACTAATAAGCAATGTATTATTTTATTTACTGACTAGCTTAATCTCTAACTATACTGCACTATGTTACTGGACACTTTTGTCTGTTGTAGGAACTTTGTATTTTATTTTGGAAACTTGGCTAGTGGCAATCTAACCACAAAGGCTAGGAATAGGAATAGCAGCATCACTTTAGAGAATGATTTGACAAAACTGTAACAAATCACAGAAATTCTGCACATCTCATGTACACAAGGAGGGTTTATTTTTTAAGGCTGTCATTGGTCCTATGTATCTCCACTATACGACAACAGCTAATTTAAGTTGCCAGTGCATAGCCGGTTACATTTCCTTTTCTTTTTTTTTCGGGGGTGGGGGGTGGGGGAGAGGGGAAGAGGGGACAAAATATATATATTTATTTATATACACATATATTTAGGTTTTTTTACTTGTCTTTGAAGGTTTCTGAAGAATGTATATTTACTCTTTGAATTATCAAAGGCTCTTGACCTCATGGTTAATAACTTTGTTTGAGGGTACAAAGTTAAGACAACTCAAGTAAATAGTCTCATTGGCTTAAAAGATGTTGATTACTAACAGTAATCAAGTGCGAAAGGGTTTTCAGCACTGGCTCTCAGTTAAACTTAAAATTCAGTAAAAGTATCTGCTGAAGTCAACTGGAAAGTTTTCCAGTGTAAGGAGTGAATATAAAACTGAGGAGAGTCTTGAGGACCAGGCCCATGTTAAATAGCTCTACTCCCTGAATGCAAACAGCTGACGGCTTCTGGGTAAGCCAAGACAAATGCTTTTCTTCTGAATTTTTTTTTCTTTGATGGCAAAATCTAATTTTTTGCAATTAATATGATAAATGCCACTAAGGCGGCATGGAAATGGAATGTATCTGAAATTGATATGTCACTTCAGACTGTAGTTGGTACAGTCCGTTTCTCTTTGTAACATATTTAGTTCATATCTAGTCCCAAGTGCTGCTCAGCTTGTTTCAGTTTTTTTTATTTGTAGTATATAGGGACAATTGAGGCACTATGTTCTTTCCATAAACTTTTTCCTGTCATAGTTTCATTCCAGCCTTGTGCTAACATGAGAGGAAAGTGTGCTTCACCAATGCCAGAAAAATAAAAGTATACAAAGTTAAAGCTTTTAAGTTAAGGAACACAAAGTTTAAAATTCAAAAATCAACTAACTTTCTCTTATTTTATATAGCTGGGAACAATTTTCAAAATCATATTTTTTCCTTGTTTAAAAAGAAAAAAGTAGAGGAAGCATAGTCTCTGCAGATGTCCTTTTAATGCCCTCTTTTGTTACCTTACTGTGATAGACCTCTTCTTCCCTAGTCTTTTCACTCCTACTGACAAGTAATCCGAGCCTGCTAATCCTGACCCTTAAACCCTGCTACATTATAATTAACTTTGTGTCTCATGACTCTGATTTTTATGTATTAAATGCATGCCTTGTTATCCACTCAGTACAGCATAAGACATTGGCTTGACAAAGAATGAGATCCAGTGCTTGGGAGAAAGCTTTATTTGTCCATAAAGACAAAATAAACCCTATTTCCAGGACTTAAGTGACATTAAAGGTTTGTTGATATTGAGAAATTTAATCTGTTCAAATGTTTAAAAAAAATACTTTCCAACTAAATTCAGACTTGCACTAAATCAGCTGATTTAGACTGTAAGGATTTTCCTCTGGTTTAACTTAATGGAATAAAAAAAAATAAAAATCACCTAAACCATTGTATTTTTTATCTTGGGATATGAGTCAGCTGGCACGTAGTCCTTGCATGATCCATTTGTAAGGTGATGATTTTCAACAGAAAAATGATGAGCCTGTTTATGAAACAGAAAAATTTGAAATCAGTAAAGCTGTTTTCAAGAGAGAAGCTAAATTACTTGCAGGATAAGGGAACTTTTGTAAACTTTGAATCAAATTCATCAAGTTTAACACTGGAATTACTTAAAGATTCAAAGTCAAAACTTCTGTGAGAAGCAGAGCAGAGAGGGCAGGATCTTACATTTCTTAAAGCATGTGCTTCAGAAACAAACTGTTTCTTCCAAATGAGTCAGCTTATTTTTATTTTCCCAGGTTTTGATGACAACAAACAAGAATCAGATATTTAATATCTTGTTTCCATCAGAAATGCCATGTTATCTTTAGAACAGCAGGTATCGTTTCTTCAGATGAGAAAGGTGCACTTTAATTCACTTTTGCTGAACAGACTTTTGGCTTTATTGGCAGGTTGTCAGGAGAATTAAGTGAAAATGACAGTGCGTTGCCAAAGTGCAAAAGACTTGGATTTAAAAACATCTCCACCAGAAATCTGTATTTCAAACCATCAGTCTGGAAGTTTTTCCATGGCTTTGGTTAAACTGAAAAGGAGAGGACAGGGCCTAAAATGCAGAAGAGCTCTGCTCGTTCACTGGTCAAGTCATAGGAAAATGTGACTGTATTCATTTATTGCAAAATACTGATGTTTCTTGTCAAATGCACCCCTTCTTAAAGGCTTGACAAGAAAGAGGGGCCTCTTGAAAAACCTTGATCCAGCTGTGGATGCTGAAAATTGAGGCTTTTGCTGGTAGAGTCAATGAGAAGCCTGAGGGTTGGCTGGGGAGAAGGGCAATTAAGTTTATCACTTAATTTCAGGAAGGTCCAAAGGCAGCCAGGAATGGAAGTCGGAAGTGAGAGGATGCTGCTGTGGGCCCATGGGAGCAGCCAGCAGTCATGAAAAGACAGCAGAGCCTGCTGGGGCTGGTGTGGGCTGAGCTGCCTGGGCAGGGAAGGAGCTGCTGGGATTGTCTGTCAGTGGGGTCATTAACTCGTGGATTTATCCTCTGCTGAGGCAAATCCAGGGCATGAATTGAAGTGAAATTGTAGTGTTAAAAATCTTAAAACAAAGGAACAGGTTGAATGGCCGTAGGACAAAAGGGATGGGAAAGTCTCCTTTTGCTGTCCCCCAGTGGCCAGTCTCCCTGTGCCATCTCACTCTCCTCCTTCAGGGTCCTTACTGCGGCCACCTGCCCTCACTGAAATTGGCCCAGCGGAAGGTAGAAAGTTGCCCAGAGCCCCCAGATTTTAGATATTTGAGGGGATCTCTGTCTCAAGCTGGTAAATTCTCCTGAGAAAGGAAAATTAAATTAGTTCTCCTGCTTGTTTATACATCTATGGCTGAGGTCCCTTAGGACAAAGGCTTCAGGCAGTTGTTTCCCTTCAAAAGGAAGGTGAACGCCCATGAGCTAGCTTCTTCAATTTAAATTGAGCTCCATCTAGAAGAACTGTGGCACTTATAAGCACGATTAGAACTTAAAACTGCTGTCACTTAGCCAGCAAACAATGCACGTAACAACCACTTTATTCTTGGCAAAAACAAAGTTCTGTGTTGTTGGTTTGTTTGGGTTTTCTCTTTAACTGTAACCTTATTTAAAATGAGTAGCCCGTGTGTTAGTGATGTACAGGAATTCTCATGGAAATTTTGAGAATAAATACCAGCTTTGCTAAATTTAAATTCTCTATTCTAGAAATTATATGAACGAAGGAGAATGTAAAAGAAAAATTTTCTGTGACATATAGCCTGTACCTCTGAATCTAAAAAAAAAAAATGGGAGCCACTGAACAGTGAAGATGCTGTAGTGATAATGAGACTTTTTTTTTCCTGTTTGTATGAAATCACAAGAAAACTGGTGTTACTTTTTATCCTTTGCCATTGCAAGCTTTTGCCAAAATGCTGGAGGTGTAATATAATCCCCCATAATTACATGTTTTGAGATAGAGCATTCCTTGGCTGTTTATATGGATTAAAACTGACTTAGAATGCTAGAAGGCATTCCAGTCATAATGGTAAACTAATTAGCAATTAATACTGTGCTATGGTTTAAGAGTAATTTTTCTGTTATACTTTGCCATTAAAATACAAATATTCGAGTAAGCTACGAATGATTTAACGGAGTTTTATCTCATTAATGTGATAAATTCTTTGGTCCTTTACAAACAGAAGAAAAGTGGCATGGAATAGCAATTAAAGAAAAGAATAACGTTGAGAACAGCACTATGTGTAACCTCACTAATTTCACAAAAGTCATTCCTTATTTGCAGATTTGCATTTGTCGGTGGCAGTAATTGAAAAAAGGGTAGGATCAGATCTTTATTCAGATTTTAATTGCCACTGTAAAAGCTCCACATGAATAAATGGACCAAAAGTTTGTTTCACCTCTCTGTTAAGGTGTTGGAATCCTGGAATGGCTAGACAGACCATAAAACAATACTTCATAGATTTATCCTTATATAGATCTATTCTGGCACCTTTTTTTTTTCTAACGATAGGTTAATATGTTTAGTTTACATCAGCTGCCAAGTATGAGTACTTCTCTGAACTGTATCCAAACTGAATATGTCTAAACTAAGATATAAGACTATTTTTTTCCATTTACTTCAGTAGGCTTTGGATCAAGTCCCTATTGAATCTTCAGAGTCAAATTGGAAATCTAGTGTAATCATACCATACCTCCTTATATCCCTTGAGCTGATTCCAGCCCTAGAGCTGGTCTATGTAGAGATTTCCGATAATGTTGAACACAAAGTGAGGCTGGCATGATTCTTTGAATTTGCTAATATATCCAAGTAAGTTGTTGATTTCTGAGAACCTAGAGGATGAAATCTAATGCTGTGTTTTCACTGGAGTGTTTTTTAAGGGTTTCATTCATTTTATTTAATGGAGTTACCATTCTTTGCTGTTATACTCAAATGACAGAAAAAATCAGGTTTAGGGGCATGCAACTGTCTGACTCTCAGTACTGATGGTCATTGTGCATCCAGTCTGTATTATTAGTAAAGGTAATCCAACAGGGAGGAGGTAGGCAAGAACTTTGAAATAAAACCTTTAAAAATATGTGTTTTCCCTATGCTCTGTTTGCAGATTTGACTTTGGAAGACTGGCAGAAATAGATGAAAGAATAATTTCTTTCCAAGCCCTGGCTGTCAGTTCAAGTTACAAGTGCCTGTTTGTAAAATATTGTTGGTTAAAGAGCGTAAGCGTTCAAGTAGAAAACTTGCATAGAAAGTATCTTTCTCAGAAATGCCCTCCTGCTTAACAAAATGGGTTCTTATAACTCTGTTCTTTAAGCATCAGCTTTATGTGTCTCTAACACATTGGCTGGAGTCCCTGCATGCCAGCCAACCCTCCACATATCCCAAAGACTTCCTCACAAGGTGAGTCCATCCCTAAGCAGGTCCCAGAAACCCTGCTGAAAACATCCAACATGAGAATTTGGGGTCTGGAGACTTCTGGAAGAAGACAAAGGAAAGGAGTAAGGTGGGAGTGTGCACAGGTGTTGTCTTCAGAGGTTTGTACTAAATGAACTTTGGGCTTCCAAGAAAAACACACAGGACCTGGGCTATTCCCAGCTAATGTCATGCAAGATATTCCTAATGAAAGGCAAAACTGGTTATAATTAAATCTCTTCCACATTTCATTAAAAGTTTGAAAACAATCCAAATTTTATGAGGAAGGGGGAGAATTACATACATAATTTTATTTTTTTTTTTAGCTGGAAATTTGCCAGTTTGGGGTGTCCCATCATAAACATGAAAAACGTAGCTTTTCTCTGAAGTAGCTTTTCTCGCCCCCGTCGCCACTTAGCAGAAAGGAAAACATGGAAAACATGAAACTACATCACCGAACGGCAAAGGATTAGCTCATAAATGTGTAACTTTCTCACTGTGGGGAATTCAACCCCTCAGCATTTTGTAGCAAGCTGTATTTTGCAAGAGGCTTCTGTGGGGTCTGCACAAATCCATGGAGTCATGCCTCAGTCTGCCCCTTCCTCCTCCCTTGCCAAGGAAATGGCATCAGCGTCCGGCTCTGCAGGACTTCAGCCACCTTCCTGACTGCCCCTGCCATACTGCAAAGCCCAGGACCTTGGGAACTGCAGGACCTCTTGTTGCTTGTGGGGGCAAACTGCTGGGGGAACAAGTGCTCTAATTGCCACATTAATTCATTGATACCTGTGTTGTCACTGCTGCAGTTTCAGAAGTGCTGTGGCCAACTGCACAGCAGTCCCAGTGTTGCTCCACAGGCTAAGGAGGTTCCTGCATACAAACTTCTCTCTACCTCCAGCCAAGTGACAGCTTTTGGGGCAGGGACTGGATGTAATTCAGAGAGAAATACCAGCTGAGCTCAGTTGCTTCAGTGGGCCATGTACTGGCTTGGAAGTCAGGAAGTCTTTCTTTCTCCAGCCTCCTAGCTTCTGTGTGTGCTGGAAAGAATTTGCACCTAGGGCTTTATCTGTCTTATTTACTCATGTTTTAAAAGGTCAGATCTCAGAGGTATTTTGGCATTGTTAGGCAATCATGTTTAAAGATACTGGAGTTCCTTGAGGCAAGGATCTTACTTGCATCTTACTGAAGGCTGTTTATATGTGGTGCAATGTAGAGCTGTGTAGATAAACCAAGCTTTTCCCAGGGAGCTGGCTTTCAGGCCAGAAGCTGCTTGTCTTTGTTAGTGCATACTATTTCTCAGCACAGCTCATTAGGCCAAAGAGTGTGTTAAAACCATGCCTACACCTCTCCCAGTCTGCTTGAATGTCTTTTGCAGCATGGCACTGTGCCATACAGACCTCCAAGCAGAAGACCTTATCCAGTAAGTCCCATATATAGTCTAAAGGGTAGTTGTGTCATACAAGTAGTAAAAACGTCTTGGTAGGATACACTTGCAGTGAGACACTAGAAATTCTGTTGTGGGACCATAACAGGTAAGAGAATACTTTCCATTCAAGTTCTTAAACTTAATTAAGACACACTAAAAGTTAAATTGACTCAAACATGCATTTACTGTGCTGGTCAGTCTGAGGTAGTGTAACATGGCTCCAATTTCTAACCTGGATTTAAACTTTTGTCCTTAATTAGGTTATTTAATTTGCTTCATTTAAACACTTCAGGAAAATGAAAAGCAGGTGTTTCCTTTATTGAGCACCTATTGTTATGCTTTCTTTTCTATTTTGAATTATAGTCACGGCATTTTAAATAATGAGCCAGGGCCTCTTTGTTTTCAGCTAAGTCAAATGTACACGAGAGGACTGGAATGAAGCTGATTCTCCTAGCGGTTACTGTCATAATAGATAAAGCTCTTCCATAAATGGGGGAGCGAAAGGAAAGGCAGGTCCAAACTTTTATTTATCATCAGTGTGTCGTGGTGGTACTTGTAATTTCCTGTAGCTACTATGACTATTAAAAAAGAAAAATTTCCTGGTATAAAGGAGCAGAAGTAGAGCTCTGGCTCGGAGATGGTATCCCAGATAAACATGAACTCCTCTCACAAAGTTACAGAGCTCTCGTAGTAAACTGCACAGAACTGTGCAAAATGTAAGGAAAGCTGTTGCATCACTTGGCTGAATACCAATTTGTTTCCCGGTTCAGCCAGAATGCTGAGCCTATTGGCATTCTATTTAAATGCTGTTAGTCTTTTATGAAGGCCAGTGGTTAATCACTAGCTGCTAAAACAAAAGCTTATGGATTTGAGATAATCAAAGAAACAGATAATGTAAATTGTTTTGAAATCTTTCAGAGTTTGAAATTACCATGTTTGCATCATAATACAGTCATCATAATCAAAACTGGAGGTACCTTATGATTAAAGAAAAAAGGAGATTAATGTGTTTGAAACACGAGAGCTCAGGGCTTGTTTTGGGGAGCCTTAAAGCACTAACTGGTCCCAGTACTGGGATCAGCAAGGAGTGTCCTGTTACCAATTGAGGAAGGAGTTCCTGGAATAGCCTTTTTTTTTTTTTTTTTTTTTTTCCCCAGGAGGAGAGCAAGCAAACACACTCTAGGAAGTGTTTTCTGAGAATTCCTGCAGGCTGAGGAGTTCTTAATCATGCCAAAGATTTGATTAATAATGACTTTTTAGGTTGATTTTCCACTAGCAGTGGGTAAATTTAATAGAGATCAGTAGTTTCATTCACTTTGTTAAAGGATGTTTATCAAAACCTTACCCAAAATTCTGTGAGATAGAAATCTTCTGAGATTAGACACTTGGAAAACTGTTGCTTAAGCTGCAGGAAATTGGGTGTGATCATTTCATTATCAACCAGTCTGATTGCTGGCTATCTCTTTGTTATTTAAGCAAAAACATGCCAGAAGATTTACCAAATGCAGCACTAGATGTTGATCTCAGTTCCATGATATAATTTACTCCACTTATTTCAACTGAAGTATGGCAAAACTGGGGCCATCACTTCTTTGTGAGAGGACTTATTGGGCTGCACAACTAACACCATTGCAGAAGCCTTTAGGGACAGGGAGTAGCACTTGTAACTGATGAAATTCTACTTGCCTTACTAACATCACAGTCATGGTATTAAAATGGTGGTTTTCTCAGCCTGCTGTGGTTTGAAACACTAGCTTTTATTTCGCAGAAGTTGACCTTGATCATGCAAGACAATGAGCAGCAGCCCCATGGAAAAGTCCCAGAATACAATTCTGTTGAAAAGAAGCAAAACAAAATCTGATCCACTGGTAACCTTAGAAGGTATTTAATCTAGCAGGAAAGACGACGGCTTCAACAGCAGTGTTTAAAAACTTCTACCCGTATGCCAGTCCTGATGAGTTTCAAGTACAAATAAGAACTCAGAATATTAAATTCCCAAATAACTTCCTCTTCCCCCTCCCCCTTGAAATGCCTTACCTTATTAGAAATTAGCTTCACCTATAGATAAATACTGAGTGTGGTTGGGCTAAGAGGCTTCCATTCTTCCAGACTAGATTCATATTTGCACACATTTTGCGTACACCACACGCATGTATAAGCATCAGGAAGGCTGTGCAAATGCCACGTTTCTATTCCGCTCCGTCAATCACATTCCACGCTTCTGAAAGCTGCTGGGCTGGTGAGCCAGAAAGGCAATACAGTTCTGTGGCCTTACATTCTGCTTTATAATGGCAGTTCAAACATTGTTTCCCCACCCTGTCTCATTAATATAGGTGAATGAAAAGGGGAGCTCTTATACAGCTGATAGTCTCATTCTTATGCCTGTGCCATCATCAGCACACAGTGCCAGCATGTGGGCAATGTTATTTTGAGGAAGGGGAAACGGGCTAGCTTGCTTGTTCCCTCTGTCTGTGTGTGCACAACCAACTGACAAACCAGCACTCTGAGGCTCTTATTTAGCAAAGCCTCCTAAGTGTGTGCTCCAGCCTGCCCATGCTGGTGAGGCTGTTAAGAACGTGCTTAACTGTAATCAGATGTTCAAATTCAAAAGGATTTAAACATCTGCTTCTCGTTAAGTGCATGCTTAGGAGCTTTGCTGAATCAGGGCCTTAGCCATTAGGAAATAAACAGAGACCACCAACTTATTTTACATACAGTCTTGAAGAGTGTTCGGGTAGACGGTAATGACTTTCAGTCAGTCCTGACCAAAGCTGGCTTTGAACTGCTGACCTAGAGGTGAAAGGCTTGTATCCTATTACCGATCCCTGGGGCAAACCAGTCTTACTTGTTTTTAAATATTAATGAATTAAGTCAAGTCATAATGTAGCCCCATTGATTGCCTTTTCCCCGTATTTTTCCTGTGTCAGTTTCAGTAACTGATGCTGCTGTAGAAAATCTTCGGGAATCAGTGCCACCCACATTTCTCTGGTTTAAATCACTCGCGTTGTAAGCAGAGTCTTAATAACTGAAAAGGTTAGTTTCTAAAAATATTTAGAAACGGACCTTTCCACGAATGTTAATAGTAACTGTTCATCAAGGAAAACATACTTAAGTAGGATCTAATGAATTATTTAGGTATCTATTCTCCTTCCGATATGCAGACATAACTCTCACTGACACTAATAGGAGATTCATATGCATGCCAGGAGCAGGGAAAATCCTTGGAGAGTATTTAGACACTATTCCTTGAAGGATTGGAAGGGGAGGGGGAAGGGAAATCATTGATGTAAACATGAATTTGTCATTTTTCCACAGAGGATATGTGTATTTTTATTTTAAAAAGACAGTGGGGACCATTAACTAGCAAATATTTAAAATTCCATTTGCATCTCTAAAGGCAGAGCTTAGATGAAGGCCACACACAGACCTTCAGTTGAAAGTGGAGGCACACTAATATGAAGAAAAGCAAATGCTCCTGGTAAGTGCTCTTTTGAAAACTGTGGGTTTATTCTTGGGTATTTGACTTTTGGGAATCTTTATTTCCTACAAGCAAAGGCTTATTGAACCACAAGTTTTATCTGAAATTTGAGGGATGTTTCTTTATCGTTTGATATGGGATGTACATTTGATCCAACGATTCAGGTGATGTGTGGCAGTGGTCAGATGTTGTGAAGGCCCATTTCTGATATAATTTCCTCAGCTGCTGAGCTACCTATGCACAGTGGTGTCCCATGAACATAGGACCTGTGTGACCTAGAACAGATCAACAAACCAGGCACATCTGGTGCCTAGGCAGTGGCACGACTGCAAATGTAGATTTGCAAAAGCAGAAGAGATTCAGGTGCTATGGCAAGCAATGCAGATAATTTCATTTTTGTTTCAGTCTTTTTAAGCCTTCCCAGCATCTCAGAGAGCCATCCTGGTGTAGTCCTGTGTCAGAGGAAATTCAGTCTGGTTTGGTAGAAATAGCTGTCAAAAAATCATGGTAGCATCAAAATGATGTACTCCATTCCCTGCCTCTGCTGCTTTTCCTTCCTGGCGCTATCCTGCTCTATGCTGCTCAGCCCGGGGTCTCCAACTGTGTCAGATATGAGTCCAAAAACCCTCAAACTTAGTTTTACCACCATCATAAAACTGATTATTTGGTAGCAGGGAAGAGCAGCTCTCTAAATAAGGTCTCCTGGGGTTTTTGTTAGTTTGTTTTTACTTGCTTTTCCCCAAGGATGTGTTCTGCCATGGGCTGAGCAGGGACTGAGAAGGAGGGGATGAAGGGCTGTGTTTTAGCTGAAGCTTTTGGAGTGCATCTTGCAGTTTCTGCATTTTTGGAACTGAAGTCCTCTGCCCCACCATGTATTTCTGGTGCTTGGTATATCCCTGTAAATTGCGTTGCAGGCTGGTTAATTCAGTTTACAGGAGGAACTGGGATACCATTGGTAAATGCTTCTGGAAAACAGCAGCAAGTAATCTGCAATCTTGAGAAAGTTATCGTGGCCTTTTCGCCTGCTGCACACCTGGCAGGAGGGCAACACGCTGGGAATCATCACCCTGAGCTTTTCCTGCTTTTTCTGGCTCTGCCTGGCCCTTGCTAATCTTAGGGGTTGTGTGTAACACAAGGAGATGCACAACTTCCAGACAGAAAAAACAGCTTTAAGTTGATAGTATTTCTTTACTGTAAACACTTTCCATCAATTCTGGAAAACCACAAAATAACGATAATGCAAAGTTACTGGAAAACAAAACTTATGAGAAATTGTGTCCTGTTATGAAAAATAAGTCACAGCAAGCCAATGATACTTTTAGGAGAAAGAAAATGTAAAAAACCCAAGCCAATTTCCAGTAAAATATAAATTTGATTATTAAAACATTTTAATTAATCAAAGATCAAATTAGCAATTCACAAAAAGCCATCTTAAAAATTTATTATCTTATCTTGACAGCATGTCATTTGTGGTGCGGAAAATTACCAGAGCTAGAGCAGAGGGTAAGGACTCATCTATAGGCATGCAAATATTTCTAGGAATTCAAGTTTTTTAGCCTTCAGAGACTGCAGTTTATTTTAGCGTAACTGATTTTCCAAAAACATTTAAAACATTGATAAATTCCTCTACCAGCCATTTTATCATATTTTATATACTGCTGAAGATATTTACCACTTTCTCCAATGTTGGATTTTTCAGGTTGACATAAAAGAACATGAAGGAAATGTCATCGCTTTAAAAATGGTCTTTTTAATAAAGACCAAAAAACCTTTTTATGAGATGTTAGTTTGGTTGTGCTGGATCACTAGTTTCAGGTTTGGGTTGTGACTTACATTTACTTTAACTGACGTGCCTTTTCACTGTAGTTCAGAGAAAAATGAACAAGCCCATGTGAGGGGGGGAAAAATCACAAATCAAGGCTAGTAAAACTGGCTTTATATCTTTTTATGGAAAACAAACATTCCTGAGTAAGCTGATATTTTTGTTGAAATGTTTTAGCTTTTAGTTTTAAAAAAAAAAAAAGTCTCTCTTCTCCACTCCAGCCAATCCATTTTGCTTTTGTTTTTTGGCAATCAAAGATTTTTTTTTAAAGCTCTTTTCCAGAGCTAAACTAAGTTTACATGGTCCTTTGTATAAGCAGGTGTTTATCCACATGCATTGTCTGCTCCCAATTTCAGCCTTTATGGTACTTTGCTCTACAAAAAAGGAATGTTGCAGAGTAACTAAGCTGGAGACTCAGAACGTTTCAGCTTGCTGTGCAGTTATGCCCTACTCTTCCCTTGGAGTGACAGCTCTAAAACAGAGGCAAATGCAGGAGAAAATACTAAGATTTCTAAGTGCTGAGGGAGCATTTTAACTGGATTGCACTGTTTGGTAGCTCTAAAACTCCTTCTTTGGGCAGAGATACAGCAGTGCCAGGTAGGACAGCACATTAGCCCACTAATTTTCACTTAATGAATAGAAGACATACATTTAGCTGTTAGTGAAGGTAATTTATAACTAAAATGGGTTGCTCTTTCATGGTTTAGGGTCAACATCAACCTAGGTCAACTGGGGCAGCGCCTGCTTACCTGCATTGATATTGATGCCCTTTAACTAAAGTGAAAAAACATTATATTACAAAAAAATACGGAAGAGGGACAGGGCTAATTAATTTCAGTCAATGCTGATCAAAGATACCTGTGTATCTTTGCAAGCTCCCCTGTACAGAGAGCTGTCTGATGGGGAGGGGATGTTCCACCATCATATCTCCTGCTGCTTCCCAGATCTCATGCCCTTCTCTGCAAGGCGGTGCTCTGGGAGCCTGCTGGAGGCAGAAGGAAGGCGGGTGGTCACCCAAGGCACCCACGAGGCTCAGCAAAGCAGTGAGGGCAGGCTGTGCCAGACTGCTGCCCGGGGAGAGGAGCTGCATGTCCCACTCACTGGCAGGGGCACACTCCCCTCGGCAGCCACCGAGTTTGCTTATTTGCAGAGAGAATCTGAAGGTGTATCACTGAATGTGGTCTGAGAGGGCTTTTTCAGGGTGGGGGATTTACTTAAACCTGTTTTCTAGCTGGGGTTTTCAATCGTTTGGTCTATGTTTCCTTAACAAAGATATACGCTGGGATTAAAGGATCTTGAGTTAACCTCCCTAGCTTATTTAAAATGCACTCTTCGTAAAATACACATCAAAAGTGTCATGAACTCTCTTTCACTCTGGGTGGCATGGAGGGTGGAGAAATGTTATAAACAAAGTAATACAGGGTAAATTGTAATCTAAGAGGCCATCTTTTTTTTCCTATAGAAGGCAGCTGAACCAAAAATGCACTCCCTAGCTGCAGAACAGTGCTAAGGAGGATAATGTCTTATTATTATCATTGCTTTATTGCTATGCTGCTTCAAATCAGTATTTTGTACCCTTCTGGGAAAACAGGTTGGACATAAATATACTTTATATGCAACTGAGGTTTGCTGAGCACTGCTGTTTTCTTCAGTGAGAGGAAGTTGCAGGTGGCTCGCAGGTTGGCAAGTATGCTGTATTTAACACTGCTCAGCTTCTGTAGTTTGGCCTTTGGGGCCAGGGATTCACTAGCATCTATTTACCTTATGGCAGTTCCCAAGACACTCCCTTAAATACCAGCCACTGGTTGCGCTTTCCTACACTTGTCAAATAACAGATTTGGAGCAAATTGTGTAGAATTACAAGTGGCACAAATGCAATGCATAATTATCTACCTAGCTACCAGAAGACAATGATAATTATGTTTTTATTTTAAATCACACAGTGGAGATGGCTACATTTCTTATAGTTGTAGTGTTGCTATGACCGTAATAACAGTTTAGGGTTCTCGCTCAGTAATGTGGTTTAACCTTTTTTCTATTTTTTTTTTTTTTTTCCCCTGGAGAAAATTATAGCCTAAGAAGCAGAAGGCAAGTGAACCCCTTACTTTACACATTGGCACTTGCATTACAACAGGACACAGAGCAACAATTGCACATACTAGAAAATGTATTTGCATATTTGAATCAAAGTCTGTGTAAGATGGGGGAAGTTTCAAACTAAGGTGTGAGGAACTAGTCCCATAACAATATCAGAATTTGTGTTTAAATATCCTACGTAGTCTGTGCACTAAAAAGTACTTCTTGCCGTGATTTCAAATGGCAATGTTTGCATATTGAATACTCAGCAGTATTTTAGGGAAAGAACGGGTACAATATGGTAACTGCAGCTGTGAGAGGGAAGGTTGTGAGCTGTCAGTTGGCCCAGCTAGCCCTTATGGCAAAGATGTCAAACTGTGCTGCCTCTCACCCTTTACACATGTCACTCTACCTACTGTTGCTGTTTATTTGTTGCAATTTTGGTCAGAGCTTTGGGACTTTCATCCCACCTGCTCCTTTTCTCAGTGCATCAGATGCGCTGTTGCATCTGTGGCCGTGTAATTTGTTCCTGTCTGTTCAGTGCCGCTCCCCAGTCGTGGGCACGGCTTACGGGCCAAGAAGTCACCGGTGAGAGCAGAAGCCATATGGAATCAAATTCGTGTGTTTTTCTACTTTGCAACAACATTTAGCTGAAACGTTTTCTGCACCCTGATGTTCATATGGCCCTAATGCTGGGATGTGCTGGGGTGGCTGCTAGGGTGGAATTGTCAGAACCCAAAATATTTTTGTTCCTCACCAAATAGCTGACAAAATAGTTTCGGTCCCAGAGACAGAAATGAAATGAGGAATGAAATTGACCTTCTTTCTGAATGAATGAAGGGGATTGACCATGTGGGTAGGGGGACCCCCAACCCAAAATATTGTATGTACCCCCCACCCTGGCATATACACACACAACATATTCAGAAGGTAATATCAAGTAACGAAGAGTGTAAGATACTGCTAATGATGCTGTTTCAGAACCTCAATAGCAAAGTTGCACATGGGATTATTAAGACTTATTTTCTCCCATAATGTCATCACCTCTGTTGTGATGTGGTGTTTTGAATTGAGAGGCTGATGATTCCCTGCAGCTTACTTGGGTGACTGTATTGTCACTATATAATTTTTTATAATTTTTCCATCCATCTCACCTGTTCGAGGTCTGAATCTTTCCTCTGTGTTAGAAATAGGTTTCCTGTTTACTCTATAACTCTGCCTTGGCGGGGATGTTATGCAACCCCATGTAACTCTTTGTAACTCTATAAGGTCACATTTTAATAAGTAAATGCACTCACTCCTTTGCCATCTGTGGGTGATGAACACCTGCATTAGGAGAGCACCAAATTCTTTCAAGATATTCTTGAATAGACTTGTGAATAGAAGTATCTCCTGCATCTCAAGACATGTGAAAACAATAGTCCCACAGAGTCAAAAAGCACTGTATTATGAAATTTAAACGTGTTTTGCTTATATGGGTCTTAGGATAAATCCTTTCTTTCTTTCAGCTGTGAAATCCCTCTTTCAATCCTTCAAATAACACTTCTGAAAGAAATCATTCCAGCAGAGCCATTACAATTAATTCTATTATGTAAACCCGTAGTTTCAGATTTTCATTAAACTGACAAATGGTTCCTCAGAGTCATTTTCTAAATTACAAAATACATCTCAGATGTTTTAAAAGGCCTGTTATCACACACTATCCTGTAACATAGGAATATATTAGTGGGATGAAACTTAGTCCTCAGCCAGGATTTTTAAGGAGCTACGTTAGGTGCTGATGTCCATCTGTAGGCATGTATAAAGAAAGCCTAGTTTTAAATTTCTTAGGATCCAAGGGAGTTGATTGGTATACAAGATTTTGGGGAAAAAAGTTTCTATCTTTATCAAGACACTATGAAAATACTACTGTTTGGAACAAAAAAAAAAAAAAAATTATGGCACAAATTGCTAGGTAACAATGGCATTAGAAAATAGGATTTATGGCAGTCTTTTCTGGCAGTACTAAGCAAATCTTCCCCTCCAGTGGAGCTCCCGATTTGTCCAGGCCACTGCTAAGGCAAACTTAGCATCATGGGTCTTGATGGAAGCTCCCAGAAGCGGCAGAGGTGTCGTTATATGGGCAGGCATGGGAATTTAGCTGAACAATCTCCTAAAGAAATCAATAATCAGATCATTTCAAAAGAACCTCTCAACAAAACCTTGGATAAAATGACAGATTACTTACAACATTGGTTTAAAGCATTTATGCTGATAATTAAGAATAACAGACAAAGAGTATTAAGTAAAGGAGAGCAAACATCTAGCCAGTCATTAAAAGAATGGAATTTTTCTAATCCTCTTACAAAGATGCTGTTTTGGGTCAAAGTCCCTTTCTGCATAAAGCAGCCACACCACATTTTTTTAAGTGAATGAAGAGCTGAGAGCCATAGCCCAGACCCTCAAAACTACTTTAAACAGACAACTCCCACTGAGAGACAAGCATTTAAATTAATCTAGGGACTTGAGCCCATGAGATGAATAAAGACAGTTTAGTTCACACTGTCTTGCATAGTAAATAATTATCTAGCCAAATTAATTTGATATACCAGAAATTTGCTAATGCTTTATTGGTTGGAAGTCTCTGTATTCTGTACCACACATGTTTTATCTCAGGGTTAAGAAATGCTGAGAAGTGCTTTTTATTAGGTTAAACTGACAGATTTTATTTCATACAGAGCCACGTTTATAGACAACATCTGGTCTTTACATTTACTCTCTTTTTTGCTCACCAATGATTGTTTGTTCCTGGGAAAGGGTATGTGATTGTTTCTATCTGCCTCACAAGTAACTTCGAATCTGCAAAATAAAGTCAAACTTACCGTTTTATTTCTTAGGTACTTGTGAATCCCACTCAAGCCTCACGGTCTGCTTGTGCTATTGTGATCATTAGTAAGTACTCTTAATTGCAGTTGTCTTCCTTTGAGTCCTTTTGACCCCTCGTAGGATCTATGAGGCAGTAAGGTCCAGTAGAAGATCCTTCAATATTAATCTCAAATCTTATCCAATTAGGCCCTGTTGGAAGACATTGTTTAATGAGTTGGAAGGACCTCAAATTCTACTTCTAGCCTATCAAACCAAATAACAACTCCCTAAGCTGCATAATTAACCTTCCCCTTGGCAATTTCTTCTACACTTGCTTTCACGTCACCTTGTTCGAAGTCTCTGTCCAAAATGTTTTTATCACCCTGTTTATTGCTCGAGTCTAAAGGGAGAAGTCTCTTCTTCTGTAAGGTCTATGAACCTGACTGTACCAGCCAGCATAGTGAAGTAACTGAGTAGAAGGCACTGTACCTCTTTTTTTCAGTATCTCATTTTCTTGTTCTTGCAAACATAGGATGTATGAACAGCAAGGTCCAAATACTCCTGTCTTTAAGCTGCATATGAACTGATGGCAAACCTTGCAGGATCCTTATCAAGAGAAATGGAATTGAGTGATGTGGAATTGAGCAATGGAAATTGAATTGAGGCTCAATTCACTAGAGTTAGTACAATTAGAATTGTAAAAACACATCACCATGCCAGTTTTATTCAACATTTTTGCAGTAAAAAGTTGATGGGTCAATTTTTTTTCTCAATAATTTTTTCTTCCCTAAAATCAATACCCTATGTTGAATTAAGGAGTAAACAAGAGGCTGATGCTTTTAGTGTGAGGAATAGGTGAGAAAGGAGTGATTTGATTCTGATTTTTACACACCACAATTACTTAGGACTCTTGTGACCTAAATCCCATCCTGTAGCGTATTTCATTTCCAGGAAAAGAGAAGGGAAAAAGGAGGGTTTTGACCTGAATAAAGCTAGTTTGTGCCACATAACAGCACCGTTAGAGGACTGTGGCTTTAAATGCTAAACTGCTCTGACAGATGGACTATATTATACCCTATAGGTACATAATTTTTCTTTGTAACTGGCTGCCTTTTGGCCCTGAGTTCAGCACAATAATGTATTTAATGCCCCTGCACCCTCGACCTATTTCCTGAATTAGTTTTTGTATTAAAATAGGAGCTATTCTTAGTTATTTTATTTTGGCCTTTACTTCTCTTCCTCTTTCTTTTATTTAGATACTCACTAATATAATAATGACTTGGGTGATAATTTAGGATTAGGTTAGTGATGCTAAGTTTCTCACTCTACCTCTAGCTTCTGTAGACCAAGTTACAGTACATCATCAATTACACAACGTAGCAGGAGAGCAGACTCAGGCTGCAAATAATAATATGATTTAAGGGCTCTTGAACCTTCTATAATTACTTCTATTAACAGATGACCTGGTGCTTAATTAGCGAGTCATTTAGAATCAGCACATACAGTAATTTACATTTCATGTAAGATACTCTTTTAAGAGTCTGTTAGAGATTTTTCTTCCATTTGAGAAACAATCCATGGGACATATTTAATCAGCTATTGATTGGCAGTTAGTTCTGGGGAGGCTGTGGAGATGATTGTGCACAAAGTGCCACAGCCTTTGAAAAACCAAAATATATTTTCTCATGAAGCGATAACTTTGATGTCATAATTATGATCATCTAGCTAGCAGTGGACAGCAGGGAGAAGCCAGGTTCCAGCTGTGCCTGCAAGCTGGTGCTGTTAGATACCTACCCACTGCACAGGAATGGAGTTATACAAACACTTTCTGCCACTGTTGCACAGACCTTGCTCCAAGGTCCTTCAGGGCCCTCTCTGATGTGGCTCCTGCCGCTGTTCAAAAAAGATGCAAGCATTAACAAAGTAAATAACCAAAATAATTGCCTAAAGCCCTTAAAAATGTTACTTTACCCAGCAGCGTTTAGCAAATGCTCAGCATCCTTAGACATCTTAATTTTCTTGTCTCATGAGTTTTACTCTCAGAGGTGTGAAGTTTTAATTTTTTCTCCTTTGAGGTGCTAATGAATTATAAGACATAATCTGAAAGTGATTTATCTTAAACTGTCTGTAATTTCCACATTAAAACGTTGTGTTCAGGGTGGGGAAAAAAAAAAATCCACTCTCTGACCTCCCTGCACTAAGCCCCATAGCACTTGATCATCGTCTGGTAATGTTGCTCTGTGAAAGCTTCTGGAGTCTCAGGGGATTACTGGAGTGTTTTGAGACTCATCAGAAATGTCCCTTTAGCTCAAGCATAGTTTATGCTGCGCTAGCTTTTAAATGTGCTGCTGTCTAGTTACACGGACGGTCGGTGTGCTGGAAACCCCAAAACAGAGTCACTCCTTATCACCTGGCCCTGGCAGGCGGTAGGCAAAAACCTTCGCTTTGGTAATTTGGGCCTCTGAACTCAGCCAGTGATTAGAAAACTAAATTTTGCCAAATACTGGAATTAAAATCACAAAGCGATAGAAGCCAAGTCTCTCTAAAATCAGTAAACCTGCCAGAAAGATGTGACTTGGAAAACTAGGCTGGAAGCACATGCTGTTCTTTGGTTCTGCTCTGGGTTTTTTGGTTGTTGGTTTTTGGTTTTTTTTAACTTATTTTTTCAGTGCAAACAGTGCAGATTGTTTATATCAGGCATATATAATACATGTTAACTTTATAGTCTTGTATAAAAAGGTTAGTGTGGTATTAGGGAAATATTTTCACACAAATTTTATCATTGCCAGAATACACCAAAAAAAATCATTTTCTTTTAGGTTTGAAGTAATAAATCCAAAGTGTATATGATATACTGGTCCTCCATCTAAACTCAGCATGTGTGTTCGGTTGCCATGTGTTTAGAGATGCTGCTTTGTGACTAGAGATTCATGTAGGGGAGTATTTTAAGGCTCTGAGAAGACTGCACAGCACAGTTCAGCGAATCTTTACTACTTTATTGAAATTCAAGTTAGGATTTCAAAATGGTTTTGGTTAGCTCCTGATGATTTTAAATACACTTGCAAATCAGTTGATGTGGTGTAACTTTAGAAGAGGCTCAAAGAATCTTAGCTGTTTTATCAGTTCATATATTGTGCCTTGGTTTGGTCCCTGATTTCAGAGAGACAGGTCTAGGCCAGTAGTCAGAAAACTGGCAGTGTCCAAGCAGTTGAGGATATGGTTTTAGATCTTGAGGGTCTAGCTAAATGTCCTAAAGAATAGGGCATATTATAATATAACTTGACCAGACCTGCTTTGAATACTAAGGCCAACAACTTAATCCCTGAATGTATAGGTACTTGCACTGTAGTTGGGGAGAAAATGAAGAAATTGTTTTGGATTTGAAATACCTTGTTCCTCAGTCAGGTGCAAAACAGAATAGAAAGAAAAAGGAACTATGTCTGTGCAAACTCCTCTCTCCACAAAAACTCACACACACATTGTGTAGTGTGTCAAGTAGGTCTCTGCTCCAGTGTTGCAGCTTTGCTCACCCATGGATTGGTTATTGAATTTTTCCATTTATTTCACTTTATGTCGTTTCGTGCCAGGAGGCCACCTTTACAGGCCTAACCTGAATACTGGAGTTATGAAAAAGGAAAAAAAGTCACCCTGATGGAGAATAGGTAGTTACAAAGACTTTATTCTCCTGTCCAGACCGTCAGCTGAGAGGGACCTGCTATCAGCAGTAACTGAGCCTTGAATCGCACATTTTCAGTGCTGCAGGCGGGAGATGGTCTTGAGTTACAAAGCTAAATCTCACATCAATTAAAGTCTGTGTGCACAGCAGCTGCATTCAGAAAGGTGGAAGAGATTTAATCTTCACCTTTCACCTTGGGTCAAAATACAAGGTTACCAAGACAGACTGTTATTAAAAATGGATTGTTTCTGCCAACTTAATGTTAAAAGTTTGCAGTTATTACAAAAGCACTTTATTACTTGCTCCCTTTGTTAAGGAAACTTGCTGTTAAATAGCAAGGAAGTAATAAAAGAGTTGAAAGAAGCAAATAAATATTTATGTCAGACTTCCAAAGTCTATAGCTGTTTCAGTCTTTCTTCTTGATAAAAATTAGAGAATTATTCTCTATGCATCTCATTGGCGAGTAGGTGGATCATTCTGATTGAGTATAAAGAGAGCCTCCCAGGACTGAATGCTGAAGGTGTACTTAGCTTGAAGGGTTATACAGAGGGAACAAGATTTTATTTTAGTACAAATATTCATTTAAGAAACAAATCGTATATGAAGCACTAACTTCTTAGCTACATCTCAGAAATCTTATGTCCAAATTCAGCTCATCACTAGTCTCTGGGCACCTTCCATTGTTTTTCAGAGGAAGCTGAATAAAGCCCTAAGGGGAACACGTTGCTAATCTGTGTTCCCAGGATGCACTAAAGGTAAGCAGGGTATGATTGATCACATTGGTATCTCACTGCCTTTTAGATGTTGTCTGTGGTTCGAATTTGAGGCCAAATATCTTCATATTCAGATAAGTAAATTTCTATAGCCTGTATGTCTCTTTTTGCATCTAAATAAAGAAACTGCCTCGGAGAGATAGAGATATTTCTGTGGTTTTGTACAGCCTATTTTCCAAAGATTTGTGGAGAAATATTTAATTGCAAGAATATATATTCACTTTAAAGATGGGGTCAAAGCCTGTGTTTCATAAGGGTAAAGGTCTGTCACAGCTAAAGTCAATGGAATCTTTGTCGTTGACTTGGAGGGGTATGAATGAACTGCCTGTGAACAAGGGAAACTCTTACTGTCATTAATTTACAGAAATTTTGTCATTCCAGTTTTACGTCATTAACCTCAGGTAGAGTAAAGCTGTCATAACAGAATAGAAAAAGCAAGCTGTGCTGGTAGCAACTCTTAGTCTTTAAGGATAATGTTTGGAAAGACAACTCTGCCAGGAAAGCTGAATTTAGGGAAGGAACTTTCACCTAATGTAGGAGTCAAATACACAATTTGGTGTGTGTCTATGCTGGGTTCAGTGGCACTCACACTGTGATTGTGCACCTTTCAAAAAGTGATTCTGACTATGCATTAGTCCTCTGTGCAAAGAGTGTATATTTCATTACATGTGTGCATTGTTTGAGTTATAACTGCATATGACTTTTTAATATATTCCAGATATGTTAAGCAACAACTGAAGAAGTATGTGGAGCATGTTCTAATTTTTTTGTTCTAACACACATGTATTTTATTTATAATGTTGAAACTCTACAGTCATCACAATAGTTACACTCTGACATTTAGCTTTTTTATTAAAAACAATACCTTTATTAAAATTTCAGTAGTATTTTTAATTAATTTTCTATTTGAACAATCATCTTAGTCTGTTTAGAGCTTGACTGATACGGAATGATAGTGATCATTGCTTGCACATTAAAAAAGGTTCTGTTCAGTGATTCCAGGTCTAGAATAAGTAATAGAGGGCTTAGATCCATTGTATCATGTGATGACTCTCATTCAAAAAAGACAGAAATCTTATGGATATATGGTGTCTAAATGAGGGTTAAAAGAAATGAACTGTTTCATTTTTATCGAAGTGCCTTCCTGAGTCTGCTGAAAGCTTAAAATAGTAGCTCAGAGATGTGTCAACCAACCTCCATCACATCCAATTCAGTGTAAGAATTCTGCAAAAATTTTGTCTGCAAGAGGGCAATGTACTCCCACATTTGAGGAGTCCAAGGGTATAAATACCAGTGAGCATTGCTGTGTCTTTAGGAGAAAGGAGGCATAATAACTGAGGTAGAAGTACTAACTGAGGGGAAAACTTGACCTATGCTACTTATTTGTTTCAAAAGCAAGGAGCCTCAAGGACTTCCACTGCAGGAATGCCATAGAGGAAGAGGGCCACAGAAGATTTGGTTTCATGGTGTCCAAGAATCCACTGGAGCTTTCATATGCTTCTGCTTTGGAATCAGATATGCAGGTAAAGGTGTCTGAGACACAAAGAATCCTTCCAGCCTGTGCTGCCGTCACAGATCTTCTAACAGTAACTGAAGGGTGTCTTTTTTTGCTTTGTCATGAAGTAGAAGAGAATAGTTATTTTCAAAGAATACAAAAAGTGAGATGACAAGAATTTTAAATATTGAATATTGAGTCAAAAGTAACATATAAAAAACACAGAGATTTTAAAGCCCTAAATATATCTTTTGGTAATCAAAAGTCATCATGTAGTCCTTGTAGCTGGTGTCAAATTTTCATATAAGGTTTATGGAACAAGCTTTCCCAGTCCACTGTTGACACAATGAGAGGGAAAAATGTATGTGTAGTTACTATGCAATAGTCTCTCTATAGCGGTCTGCAAGTAACAGCATTGAAAATCTAGTACAGAGAAGAAAAAAGAAATGGAAAAACAAAAGTAAACCAAAAAAAAGGGAGAAGGAGGAAGAAGAGGGCGGGAAAAAGGAAGGGAGAGGACAAGGGAGAAATTGCCGTGCGGTTATAACAATATAAAAAAGCAGTCACATCTTTCCAAAACTCAACTTTCTGCCTACGCCGTGCTGTTGCATTCAGCTCACAAAGCAGAAGGGGAAACCTAGTCCTGAAGACACAGAAGTCTCAATTTTCCAGCGACCTCCACTCAGGAGGCCTCCTGACCTCCCAACTTTGGCACAGCTCTGCCGTACATCTCTCACCATATGCTTCCTCTTGGCTTCACACAGGTACCAGGATCGCTTGCATGCAGCCTTGTGTAGGGCTGTTTCCCAAGTCACCTGAAATAATATTGGCAGTACAGAATATAAACACACCAATGTGTACCACCTTATTAAACACAGATGTGGCTCTTGCAAGGGCCTTGTTATCTAGAGGTGCCTTACCTTCATTTACTTGGGTACCAGTATCCTACAAAGAGATCTCTGTTGTACTGCATTAATGCAGTGGTGGCAAAACCAGTCGCAGCTTCAGGTAGGGGCTGCACAGATAGAGGGCAGAGGTGTTCCTAAACCCTGACCTCCTTAGGAGTTAAGGTCAGAAGGCCAGGTTTGTTTATTTTTTGTTTGTTTGTGCATAAAGTATGCCTTCCAAAGTCCAGGCTTTGGAAGGCCAGAATGCTTTGACAACTTCATCACCAAAATCTGAAATGCTTTATAAATAATATTTGAAAATATAACCATTGCTCCCTGTTAATTCACTAATCCAGGAAGCCAAGGGTATTGCACACCAGCATGTCAGAACTACTGTCAGAAATTCATGTAACTGATGCCTTTCTGGATTTGAATGGAATTTATTTGGTGCTACTTTGTTTTTAAGTGTCTTTTCATCTGTGGTTAATGACTAATTTGCTTCTGGTGAGCTGCTTGATAAAAGCTGGACTAGTCTGACCGATTTTTTTTTTTTTTTTTTTTTTTTTTACTTCATTACAATTTTTATACAAATTTGTTGATTTAGAATAGACTTCTAATAGGACTTTTCTGCTCCAGGACAGAATTTCTGCCAAAAATAGAGAGCCTTAGAAATAAAAATTTGAGTGGTCCTATGTTCAAAAATGTTCCCTGGGCTGAGGGAAACTTAGTCACAAGCCTTTAGTCCGAATCAGACAGACGAAAGCTTTGACCACCAGGCTTTTAACTGGGACTGCATCGGTCTTTCCTGAGTTTTTGTTTTTTGCATAAAACTTCAGAAAGCCTTGTTTTTCATCCCGACAGGGAACAGGAAAAGATTTTGCTTGAAAGCTGAAAAAGTTTCATGGTACAGAAACACCAATTCATATCCATGTGTAATCCAGAATTGAGTTTGTCAGTGCAGTCTGAATTTTGTCTTTGATCTCTAAAAGAGAAAGACAGTCCATGAAAATACTGCTGAACTAAAAGCACATAAACAGGCTTAAAATACCACATTCTGATAGAGGGTAAAATGAAATTCTGATGGAGGGTATTCCACCAAATCCAAAGCCCAGTGAATTTAGCAGGGAGACTTATAGTGCAGTAAAGGGACGATTTCAAAGCTCTGAAATTTTATTTCACTTTTTATCTAACCCTTATCTGAATTTCTTTCCGGAATTTCTAGTCTCATTATCTGATCTTTGGCATTTTGTTTTCCCAGAAGTATGGCAAAAGAAATCATTTCTTGGCAAAGAACATTCACATCCAGCAGATTTCTTGGGAGAGATCGTTTAATTTGATGAACACTTCATATGTATCTTAGTTGATTCTTGCTTAGTAATAGATCGGCAGAGAGACAAATAATGCTTTGCCTCTCCCCAAGTCCTGCACAAGCGTGTGCCAACCATATTCCTTGCTGCACCTGCAAGGCAGCTTTGAGGGCTCTCATCTTTTATAATATCAATGAGAGCTTCATTGCCTGGCTGCACTTGGCATGCAGGGCACTGGAGCAGGAGATTGCTATACCACTGTAAAAGGTGGTATGATGTGATTCTCAGCACATGTCGACAAATTCTGGTGAGCCCAAATGCCTCCCCTCAGCTGATCCTTAATGAACCCTATAGTAGGAGATGTACCAATATTGAAAGTAAGTTCTATGTATCTTAGCATGGATCTATTGCCACTAGAATGTAAGAAAAGTATGGCATAATTATGAAAAAAACCGTAAGAGCACACACTGAAGGTCCTACCAGCTCCACAAGGAACAATGGGCTCCAAGTGACCTGAGATGGCTTAGTCATTATCGGACTTTTACTCCAATTTTATTCATGGAAAACTTGTTTTCCTCTCCGTGCACTACAAATAACCAGTTACCTAAAACATTAAATAATGAAATTCAAATGTACTGAGTTAATCACTGGAAAAGTGCTTCATCTGAAAACTCCATAGGGGATCACATTTCAGAACACAAGTGTCCTTGTACAGTATGCATTTCCTCTTTGGTTCACAGGTTTGTTCATGCAAAGATTTAGACTAATATTGAATTACTGCCTGAAGCCATGCCTGACTATCTTTTTCATTAATTACCTTCCATGGCTTTGGGACAGATTAACTGATAAATATATGAATCCCTAGCGTAGTACCCTTTACCATGTACTTAGAATAACTGATAGGCATGTAATCTCAGAATCTGTGCAAAATCTTTTTTTTCTTTCTTCCTATAGATTACTACTGTGCTCTTGCTATCTGAGTTGTCTGTCCACGCTGCTCTATTGTCTTTGCTGAAAGATGTAGCTAAACCAACAACTAGGACCTCTACAACAGACTTCGTCAACGGTTCTAAAGGAAGATTGGTATGGCTTTTCAGAAAAAGCATTTGTTTCTCTTTTTTCAGATGTTAGTATTAAAGATGGGTGAAACTAAATAATGTCCTGTGTTATCTTTTCTGGGCAACAGATGCTTCAGAGTAGTCTAAGAAATGCAAATCAAACAACCATTTTTCTGTTGTTTCGGTTGTTTTTTTCCTTTTTTTTTTTTTTCCTCTAGCAAAATGTCTCAGAAACTCGTCATTGTGGAAGGGCAATCACACTGTCTTTAAAAAAAGCCTAGTTTTTGTTGCAGCTGGGGTTTATGTTTCTCTAACCTGCCCTTCAGCAAACTATCTGTTGCAAGTTATTTGACCAGTGTACCACCTCCTTCACTGTCCAAAGATTACTCAGATTTTTAAAATTTATCAATTCACTGAAAAGCACTTCAGATACTTGTTTTGTGTGAGGACAGCTGTTGTCTTTTTTGCTTTAATTGTTTCTTGTGGGTATTCTTACTGCATAATCCAGCTGGTGATCTAGTTAGGCAATATTACTGAACAGCAGCCTTGGTGGGGTTGCTTGAAAATTCCCACATGTAGTCTCAAAACCTTTGCTTTAGGTCATCATTGCAAGTCAAAAGAATCACTTGCACACAGCCTGAAGAAATCAAATAAAGCTGGATATCAGTGTTATAAAACATATATACAGAGTGAACTGAACTAATGTGCTTGCATCCTTGTTTCTAAGGCCTCTGCACTGATGCATGTAATCAATTATTGATGATATGTGATAAGAACATCTATTTACTAGGAAATGATCTCAGGTGAACAAATCTTTTCATTAATGCCATCATATCCAGTTTATCTATTCCCATTCACTGGATTGGATCTGAATTGGTTATCTATCTCTTTATCAGTTCCTCCATTTCCATATCCACAGCACACTCTCATGTGTGCAGTATCTTTTTTACAATTACTTTTGTCATGTATAATCAAAAGGATGGTTTGGAAGAGCAAGAAAGAATATGAAAGGCAGTCCAGGTGATGCTAGTGGAGGAAGAGGGAGTGGCAGAACATTTTGTTCCTCTGGTAAAGCAATGCTTGAATGAGTCACAATATTGCATACAAATAGGTCATGATGCAAATATAGATATGGAGCAGAAGATTCCAGAGCAAGATTCATGGCTGGGACTAAAAGAAGTTGGGTTTCAAGGATGCAATTTTTTGAATATATTTCCTATTGATATATTAAAATTTGGTTTTGAGCTCCCAGCCATGACAGATTAGATCTAAACCTAAGGTTTGCTTCAATATTTCCCCTCTTTTCCCACATAATCATATAGTCTCTTTCTTTTACTCCTGTATAGTTTAAATAAAGTTTTTATGAATGAAAAAAGGGGGCACTACTTGGTTAAAAACATTAAAAGTCCAGTCTTAATAAATAAATCTGTGGATGGAAAAATATACTGGAAGAATAGGGAAAGACAATTATGCTTTCAAAGCTTTAAATATGAAAGAGAACTATGGGGAGGGTAGAGCAATCGGAGCCTTTTTGATTTGTTAATCTTCTTTGACACTGATATGGAATTTCCTTCAGCAGAAGATACTTAGAAAATTACTAACAAGGCTATGTATGCCCAAAAAATATGGGTGTAGCATTGATAGTCTGTAGTTCCTCAGGGTGAAGAGAGCCTTGGCTTGCATGCCCAAACAAGCAAGTCAGTTTTATAGCCACCCCTATCCGCCTGAGCACTCCTATTGCTAAGCAGCCATATAATTTATGCCTATAGGACTGCAATTCCTTGGAGTAATTTTTCTTCCATCTGTTCAGCTTGAATGGAGAACATTTGTTAAACGGTGTTTGGAGGGATGTTGGCAGTAAAATGCATGCCCACCCTGGTGTTAGGCTAGTTAACTGGTCTTTCTAGGCATAAAGCTGACATTGTTAGATGGCACAGAGCTTTAACAAGTATAAATATGAGAGCACATTTTCTTCTTTTCTTATAAACTTGAGTATTTTTTCCCATTGTTCTTCTAAGAAGAGTGAAGATAACTAACTAAATATCCACTTAGAATAATTAGAAGTAGTTGAAGTCCACCTTTCAATTGTATGAAGTTAGATAAAGTCCAGTCTTTGCAGTCTGATACTTTTTCAGATTCAAGAAGCCAGATCCATGTAAACATAGAAAGTAATTATGTCTCCTTCTCCTCCTCTTCTTCCCTTTTTTTTTTTTGTTTTTTCTACTTTTCTTTCTAATGTTAGTTGTTACAGAAAAGAGTCACTTGAGTTTCAGAGAGCCTGCCAAAAAGCCTCTGGCATTCCCTGGGGGATTGAATTTTTCATTCTTCAGCAGACAATGTCTGTCTCCAGAAATGCAAGAGGAAAACACTATTTTTCTGTTTAATCTAATATCAATGTCTAAGCCTAACCGAGCTCTGATTTTTTTATTTTCAAGCCTGAGGAACATCTTGTGTTGATGCTAGTATGTGCCTTTTTAAGCTTCATTTGTTATCTTTAAGCAGCTGCTAAAGTGTAAACGAGTTCTTTTTCTTTTCTGTGTTAAAAAAAGGCTCTTAGCTTATCCAAAAGCTCGACTGGTATTGTGCTTATTGGGCTACGCTAACAGCAGTGAAAGAACACTATTGAATGCAGCAAATGTTTGGTTTATTTCAAAGCCTTTCTAAACTATAAATCATCTACATTTCTTTTCACCCTTCTCTTTTTCCCTATTATAGAAAATTAAATCAGTTGGCCCAGAGATAGCAACATTAGAAGTTTTCTCTGTTTTTTTTTCAAGTATAATAAAGAAGGAATTTCGTATTTCTGACAGTGACTTTACATATAAAACTCCTGTATGTTCTAGAATTTCAAATGTGATGTTGGATGAGCATTTTAAAGGAGGCCTGATTTCTCAAAAAGTAGGAAGTACAAAACATCGTTCCTTTTAAGGTAAATGAAGCTGAAATCTGACCTTTTCTGATTATTTACATACAGAACATACACACATTTCCTTCTCCCTGCGTTACCCCAGCTCTGTATTTCCCTACCGCACCACAAAGACTTTCCAAAGATAAAAAAAAGAAAGGTAGAAAAGAATGGTTTTTAAACATTCTGCATACAAACAGGAGCAGAGATGTGTGTATGGGTGTTTAGAGAGGGAGTGCAACAGGTGACTTTCAGAACTGAAACCGTTTACCATCTCCATTGATGTATACCCCATCTCCAGCAAAATCACTGCCACCAGATATGATTATGTTGCTAAGACCACTCCCTGAACTTTACAGGGCATATAAATCTTGTAATCCTGTTCAGACTCTCATAAGAAAACTTCACAACTAAGAAAACAATTGTGTTGCCAAATTATTCCTTATAGATTATTCCTTATAAATTCCTTATATATATTCATTATTATTATATATTATATATATTTATTATTATATATAAATATATAATTATATCCAGTTATTCCCTATAAAAATATTTTTTATTTACTTTGTTTCATTTTACTTTTTTAAGTTGAGCTCTGCTTGATATACAATTGAAAAGTAATGATACTTGCCTAAAAGTCCATGGCACACAAGCAAGGAAATGCACTGAACTATATTTTCGGACTGAACTACAACTTACACATCTCCTTTAGTTAGCAGCATGTAAAGTGTGGCTCAGGAGTCTTCTGGCAACTTAAGGCCAAGAAGTGGCTTGCTCAGCCTGGCATTATATAAAGCCACTAAAGGATGGCACAGAGCTATGTGCAAGCAATTTGGGCCCCATCTGGTCAGCAGAGGTTTTTGGAGCAGAGGGTGCTTCTGAGTGTCTCCTCTCTTCCACAAGGTTTATTCAGAAAACTATTCTGTTTTTTCTCTGTACAGATTTTTATTCCATACTCTCCGCTGTCCTCTCTGAATATTTTCTGTAGGATATTAAGCGCTGGTGTTCTCCACCACAGCTTTGTGCTGTCTGTGCATATATGGATATCTCTTCTGGAATGAATGGGTGTTCACATACTTGCCTTATATTTATGTTGAGAATAAAAGGGTTAAAGAAATGTGCCTTATGCTGGAGCTAAAGGCAGTTTGCTTATGAAGCAAACTCCCTGAAGAAACTTTGTTTCCTGCAGGTTGCTAGAAGGTGGTAGGGAAAAACATTACACCAGCTGCAAACCTCTTGAGGTCTCCAGCTCTTGAGGCAGAGTGTGTATATGTATGTATGTCTTTGTGCGGTAGTGAGGAATAAAACCTACTGGTAGGGTTTACTGCAGGAGTGAGAGGAAAGAAACCACTGTAGGGCTCAAATGAGCCACCTAAATAGAGGTGTGATTTGTCACAGGATCTGCCCTTTGCTGCTGAACTAACTTTTCTTTCTTTTGGTCATCTGAGATGTTTCCTGTGCTTAAACCTTCCTGGGTCCCTTCATGTACCCTGCTGGAAACCCTTTGAGTTTAATTTGCTATATTTTTACTCAGTAGAACATATTTAGTATGCATTTAGGAGAGCAAAATAACATGTTCTAGCTATTTTCAGTATCAGAAATATAAGCAGGCGTCTATAATTTTAGCACAAATGTGTTGCAGCATCAGGGACAAATTGTACAGGGTGGTGGTTTGGTTTTGTTTTTTTCCCCCCTGAAGTGATGCTTGGTTTTATTTCACATAGCAAGATCTAGCCAACTGGGGACAGCTTGCCACTCAAAGGTGTAAAAAATACAGAGTTCTGTAATTTTGCTTGTGTTGCAAACTGCTATTGAGATAGATCATAACGTCTAAATATTGAGATGTATCACACTAAACTAAATATCAAAACTACTAGAACTGTAGATGTTTAAAAAGCACTTAGTCATACTAACTCTTGTTCTACTCATCCCATTTGCCGTGTTGGAAATAGTTATGGGGAGCTGTCTTAGCAGGTGGTGAGCTATTCTGCACACAGCTGAGGACTCCAGGTTGGTTCTGTGTGCGCAGGCTGAACCTTTACTACCTGTGCTTCGTTCTTCTCAGATTTTATGACATCTAGACAGTGCTGCAGAAAACCAGCAGGCCAAGTGATTTAATACACAATTTTCTCCCCTCTGAGCCTCACCAGATTTCATTTCACAGTAGAGGGCACTGTGCAGTTGGAGTTCGTCCTCTTGAGAAACTCTGCATAAACTCCTGGTTTCTTGTAGGCATAGAGATTCCAGGGCACTCTTCAAACTTACAATTTTAGCTCCGTTCGGTCATGTCTAATTAAGGTAGTTATGTTTTACTTCAGCTCTTGCTTTGGTTTCTAATGCATTTTTTTCTACTCTTTGTCTTCTTGGCTGCCATGCATTGTTAAATAGCTGCACTGTTCCAGCCCAGATATGGCTACATTTTAGTGGTCAGCCAGTAGATTGCTATACCAAGTATTTAGTTAAATGCTTTGTGGATCTTTCTGTATAAAAAGAGCTCCATTGAGACTAAGAGGATATTATTATTCATAATGTGGTGACTAGTTTCACACATGGCTGAAGCAAAATAAATCATCACTGTTTTTAACAAAACAGTGAGTAGACCTCTTGTTGACCACAGCATATTTGTGGTCAGCAAAGAAAGAGTCTTTTATAGCTATTAATATGCTGCCAAGGTGCTTTAGCTGAGATTTTTGCCCTAAGGGAGGTGGGCTTCCACTACCACATATTCATGTTTCTCTGCTAAGCCCATTTCCACAACCCTACCCTTACAGAGTGATGGGATACAAAAATGCAGCCCTGAAAAGAGAAACTGGTTACTGAAAGAATTGATAGAAACGAATATGGCCCTGATGCTGAATCCAATAAGAAAATTAACAATGCTCTCAAGTGGTAATTTTTAGTTCTGAGCAGTTGTATGCAAAACAACTGACATATCAGCATTTCTGTTATGCCCATTAGTGTAAAGCCTGAAGGTTTGAAGAAGGCCTGAGTGACACTGAGCATCCTACTGCTCCTCTAGTTGTTCACCATTCCAGTTCTGTGCAGTTAAACTGGAGTTCAAACATCGTGTTGTAACTGGTCTGTTTATTACACAGTCATGGGAATGGCGTTGCTTGGTGATGTTGTCGTCTTCTGATCTAGCACCTGTACAATGGTACCTGACTTCTCTGGAATGACTTCGGGCAAAATATAGTAATTTCTTATGCTTGGTCTCCTGCTGAACAGATGCTGGTGGAGCTAGTGCTGGGTCTTCAGTGCTTACTCTCGTCACTTTACAGAAGTTCATATGAACTTTTCAGCCCGCATACAACCATCTGCCCAATTGGAAGTCCCACCAGAAACTCTGAATGCTTTTCCAGCCAAAAAGCAGGAAGTTTGAACACATTGATATGCTGTTTAAAGGGTGCAAAAGAAATATAGTTTGCAATAGAAATGGCAAGAAGAAAAGATCCGAAGTAATACATAAAGAGAAGAGTCATGGGTTGTATGAGAAGAAGGGAAGGAATATAAAATAAGAAAGCTATTCTCCATAGCATATCATTATGTAAACCAAAAGCAGAACCCTTACTTTAAAGGCTTACATTTGACTTAAACGTGTTTCTTGACATACCATTTACAAAAGGCCCTATTCTGATCTCAACCTAGTGTAAAACGGAACAGGTCCAGTGAACACAGTGAAAGCTCGGTGAATTTATGGGAGGGAAAACACATGTGAAATAAGAAGCAGAATGATCCATACAAACTTACCTAAACCTTCTTGTAGCTCTCCAGATGAACTCCTAGAGTTGCGTATTTACAAATATGAAAAATGCAAATAGATTATTGAAGACATTTTTCAGCTTCTGGTGTATTTAAAAATAAACTTAGATTACATTTTAAGGCATACAAGGTGCATGTTCTGTGTTTACTTTGCTGTCCAACTCTGTGTTTTCATGTGAAACCAATAGTTTCTGCCGTCTCTAAACGGCATTAAAAGCATCCATTATCTGATGTTTGTAAAGATACTAAATTTTTCATGGCTGTTTGCCTGAAGTATTCTGTATTCTGCCTATGCTCTGAGCTGGCCAGATACAATCCAGGTCAGAAATAATATGACTGAATCATCATCACCACAAAGATGCATCCAGATTCGTGTACGCAACCTCTTTTTAGGACAGTTGTAGCTTATAAAAAGTTTTTAAACATAAAATTTTCTGTTTGAATAAATACATGTGTAGAAATACATTAGGTGCTTTAAAAAACTTCATGCTGCATCTGCGTTCTCTTCAAGCGGGTATGTCCCTGGTGCCCAGCCACGGTATGTGAGGTGGTTAATGGTGCTGACAATTCTCTGAGAAGGGATTATCATTTAAAAAATGAAATTCAATTGATGAAATAAGATCTCAACAGATTTGATTTTCTGTCATCTGTAGCAAACACCCATGCTCTACAAAATTGTAAAGTAAAGCCTTGAAACTATTTTCTTAAAGTTTCCTGGGATTCTGTCTGTGCCTATATCTATTGTAATGCCCACTGTCTTGTTCATAATCTTTGGGCTTTTTCTTTTCAACATTGGTGCTAAATACAGATTGTTAAAAAGGTCTTGATTTGGTCATGGTTAATAACACACTTTCTGCTGAAGCAGTTCTGCTGGTTGCTATGGATCAGAAATTATAAATGGTAGTAAGAGGAAAGCAGTTAACATTTGATAATATTTCACTGTGGGGAAAATTTCATCTTTTTTGCTGTTTCAATACCTACTTCATGTGATAAAAAATGAGAGTTTCATGGGTTGTAGTTTTTGTGTATAATCAGACCCAAATGCCAGTTTGTGGCCTTAGCTGTCACACTGCTTTCTCCTTGCTTTCTTCCTTAAAATGGAAATTTTTTGAGCTTTTGTGGAAGCTGCCACACTTTTTCTCTGGACAAGAAGGATGGTGTCTCAGGGAGAGCCCTGAAATTGTCTCTGGGGACTTGAATGCCATTTCTGCTGCAGGATCTCTGCTGTAGGACAAGTGTTTAACCCAGCCCTGTTCCCGGGTCGCTGCCTGTGAGATGAAGGTATTGCTTTTCAGTTTCAGGAATGTTCTCTAGGTAAAAGACATTTGTAATAGCTAAGAGTTAAGGTTCTCTAATGGCATGATGAATATTTAGCAGGATTTAATTTCTCTTGCCTGTTTCTCAATGTTAAAATCTTAGAAATATGCATTAGTACTTTAAGGGGAAAACTGGTACTGAAGGTCTCCAAGTTGTTATGACAGTTATGAAACTTGCTCACAATAACTGAAAGTGCCTTACGAGGGCCATTTAGCTGATCTGGGAAACTTTTGAAGTTTGCAAAGCTCACTCCCATGTGTGACAGTTCAGTTGTTCCTCAGAGAGCAGGGCTTTCTACAGCAGCGAAGTTGAACATCACCTTCCTCCTCCCCTGCAGAGGCTGAGCATGCCACGTTGCTAGTGCCTTCCGCCTTAAGATGTGAAAACCAATGTTGGCCGCTAAGGCAATCTCATTTTATCAATAAAAGAAGGGTGAGAGGCCATGTTAGGATATAACAAACCTGACCCTTCTGTTTAGAGGTACCAGGCTGCTCAAGCTAGCCACAGATACTTTAGCTGGTATTTCTGTCTAGGCCAAGCTGTTCTTGAGAAGTAAAGCTTGTTTATGAAACCTCCACTAAAAGCAGGTGTTGCAGACATCCCATTAGTAACCTTTGACTTACCTTCCCCTTTGAAACTTTTCATCCCAAAGGACTGACATTTCAAAGCCCCCTTCTTTTTTTTTTTTTTTTGTGTGTCCCTCCAAGTTTGCATATTGTAAACATTTTTCTGCTCTGATGGAAGAGAGCCAAAAATCTGCACAATGGGGGAACTAGATGTTAATGAGCAGAGATTGTGGGAAAATGTGTACCGGCCTGCCCTGCCTGACCTGCATGATAATGCTACATTTAGCACATTCTTTTCCATTGGTGTAGCAGGCCTTGAAATGGTAGCAAACAACACATATTGTGAAGATTTGTTTCAAAGAAAACTGCTTTCCTAGGAGAGTGGAAATAACAAATTATTTATTGTGTACAGTTGGCAGATGGACAGCTGGCCCTGGAAATATTTATGCACAAACAACAGTGTGAAATTTTATATTCTTCTTCATGTTTTCGGTAAAATTGCTTTACATGAAGCTTTAAATTATGTAAAACGCAAGTATTACGTACAGATTCATACTTAATTGAGGAAGTTTACAATCACTCTGTGGCATGAGAAAAAAAAATGGCTATTGGGCCTGCTAAGAAAAAATATTCCAGCATTTTGGCATCTTCTAAATAGATATTTTTTTAATTTTTTTTTTTACTCTGGCTGTGCTCACAACTGCTTTTTAATGTGTTTATGTCAGTGGAGTTTTGTTTGTACAAAATGCTCCTGAAAAATTAATTTTGGCTCTTCTGAGCCAAGTTTCATTTAATCATAAAACAAAATTTATGTCTCGACCACATGAAAATCATTAGGGGAAAAAGGATTCTGACAATATAAACAACCCCATGTGACTTAGACACCCAATTGCACAGCTTGAATCTATCAAGTGGTGAACATATTAAAATGCTAAAGAGAACACTTACAGTCAGCATTTGGGGTGCAATGAGTAGGGAGAAATTTGTTTGCACAAAACTTTTGACTAACAAAGAAGAGTACCAGAGGAATTCATAACAAAAGACTGACTGTAGATAGTTTCTGAGTAGAGAAAGGGATTAAATCCATTCTACAAGATATTTCTTGCAAACTTCTTACCCAGTCATTTTTTAATTATACTTTTAGACATCCAACTTTGCTCTTTCAGTTAAGGAAAGAGGAATTCATGTAGTAAAAATTGCATACAAATGTGAACTGTTTACAAATGACATTCCAGATCCTCATCGGGAAATGCTTATTTCTTCACAAAGATCCCTGAAGAGCTTTTCTATGGGGAAGGAGACTTCCACTCATTACCTTAAAAACAACACTCTTATCTCCACCGTGGAGTGGATATGGGCTCTGAGCCATATTTTGCAAAGGACAAAGCAAATTCTTTAGCAGAACATCTGCTAGATAAGAGCAGCATTCCTTAGAATAGGTTTTCTGATGAAAGAGATGCCAAAGCTGTGATTCCAAAACTACTTCTATGCTAAAACAACTACTGTCTGTGCTATGTCTGTTACATGCTTTCAGGAACAACTTCAAACCCCAGCTAACACCAAAAATATGGAGGTGGTTAATAATATGCTTTGGGGCTACTCAAGTCAGCTTACATTTTGCATAGTAAAAGAAAAGAATGCAGAAGTATTAATCCCATTTTCGGGATCTTTAAAACAGTGCAAAATGCATATTTGACCAGCTGACAGGCAGTTTCTGTGCCTAGTACTAAATGGATTTCATAGAATCATAGAATGGTTTAGGTTGGGAGGGACCTTAAAGACCATCTAGTTAGAACCCTCCTGCCATGGGCAGGGCACATTCCACAAGACCAGGTTACTCAAACCCCCATGCAACCTGTCCTTGAACTCTTCCAGGGAAGGAGCATCCACAACTTCTCTGGGCAACCTGTTCCAGTGCCTCACCACCCTCTTAGTGAAAAATTTCTTCCTGATATCTAATCTAAATCTACCTTCTTTCAGTTTAAAACCATTACCCCTGGTCCTATCAGTACATGTCCTTATAGAAGTCCCTCTTCAGCTTTCCTGTAGGCCTCTTTTAGGGACTGGAAGGCCACTGTAAGGTCTCCCTGAAGCCTTCTCTTCTCCAGGCTGAACAACTCCAACTCTCTCAGCCTGTCTTCATAGAAGTGCTCCAGCCCTCTGATCATCTTTGTGGCCCTCCTTTGGACCTGCTCCAACAGGTCCATGTCCTTCTTGTGCTGAGGATTCCAGACCTGGATGCAGTACTCCAGGTGGGGTCTCACCAGAGTGGACTAGAGGGTCAGAATCATCTCCCTCGACCTGTTGGTCATGCTTCTTTTGATGCAATCCAGGATACAGTCGGCCTTCTACGGTTGGCTTTCTGTTCTCCACAAATAATGTCTGTGCCACAAGCAATCTATGACTCCAGCTGCTGTGCCTTCAGAGCTGCTCAGAGCAGCCAAAGGGTGATAGCTGTTCTGCATGTCCTGAAGTCTATGCGGTAAGGGAGATATTTACATTTGCTCATGCTGTCATGCCACCAGGAAGACCTTGCAGCCATGCACTGTTATTCTGCCATGCAAAACTAGAATGTGGCATCGAGAAAGGAAACATGGCAAAGGGGACTGAGTACAAATTTATCATGTGTTCACAAAAGCTTCTTGCTAGTGCCAGGATAACATCTGTTGCATAGATCTTCCAGGACTGGATGGCTCTAGCTAAGGCTGAGCCCTGGGTTCAGGAGAGTGCGTGGATGGACTTGTTGTTTGTTCTGGGGAAATTTTAATGATGCAGGTGGGTATCTATTACCAAGCTGGATACTTTCAGTTCCCATTTTTCACTCTCTGTCTTCCACGTCTGTTGCTACATTTCCAGGTTTCTGATGTCCCCTGCTGCTTTACAGAGAGTACAGAACATCTCTACGTTGTCAAAAATTTCTTCATAATGATTTGAACCAAAGTTTGGCATGTTTATGGCAAGTACTAACTTGGTGACTTTGTGTAGGAAAGCAGCGTGCTCTTTCTTGATTAAGTTTTGGCTCATCTGAATTTCACATAGGGCTGTACCTTCATCACGTGCCTTCTCAAGGGATGTTGTGCACTGTGTTTTGGGAACTGCCCCAAGTGAAAGAGTTGGGGAGTTGCACTGTAGCTGGAAAGAGGAAAGCAGGAACACGGGGTCTGTAGTGAAAGAAGAGGGATCAGGAAAGTTGCTTTTTCTTTCATCCTCCTTCAGTTCCTGCTGGTGCTGACTACTGTGTTTTGGGTTGAATTTCTCAGCTGAAATTCTGCAATTTATAGACCATCACATCACAGCTTATATATGATGATTACGGCCCCGCAACTGATGACTGCAGCCATCCCACCTCTCTGCTGGTCACGGATATACATTCTTGCAGTTTTTTCCAGCTTTGCTTTCAAAGCCCTGTAGAAAGTATTTGTATCTCTGTTCTGTAATCATAACTTGGTTCCTTTAGTTTCACTGTCTGAAATTCATGTATTCTATATGTGAATGCTGTAAAAGATTGCCTCCAGCTCGGCTAATGCGCATTGGATTTGGCTGCTTCTAGTCAGCGCTAACTTCCTCTTGAGCAATTACCATCGTTCAGACTAAATGTTGTAGGGGGATCAGATCATATTACATCTCGGATTTGGGTCTTTCCTGGACTGATTTTGTTGGGCAATAGAAGGTATTCATCCCACTCTGCTTTCCCACAGGCGACTGAGTACTCACAGTGCTCCAACCTGGAAGAGTTGAGAGAAAGTTTTCAGCAATAGTACCCAGCCCACATCCATGCTCTCTCTAAAGGAGAGTTATGTTATGTTAAACATGTTTCAAGTTGTTCTTGCTAAATCTTTCTGGGCTCCTTTAGTAAGTGTGAGACTTATTCAGAAAAACATCACTATTCAGAAAAGCATTTGAGCACCAAAAAAAAAACTGAATTTGGATAGGAATCAACAAGCATGTATTGAGGTGCTTTTCAATATAGGTCTTTATAGAGCTGATCTCACATCATCTTTTTATTTCTTATTCTGCTGGTAATAGGTGTCATTTTAAGGACATTTGCAACAGATACTTCTCAAATATTTGTATGATCTTTTGCTGATTTCAGATTTTTAATACAGTTCCCTAAATCTCTCTTTTAAAAATATTACCAATGCTCCCATTTTACAAATGATGAGCTGAGTTAGAGAATGATTGAATAACTTTCCCACTCTCACAAAAAAAAAATTTGGCTTATGGAGTCCAGTCATCCTTACTTTCTTCATCACTAGCTCTTTTTGAAAATGGAGGAGATGATTTCCTTTGAGACAGTGATGTTTCACAGAGTGAGTGCAGCTCTGCTCTCATGTTAAGAAATTTAAGCTTTTGAAAACCCACTTGCTGCCAAAAGACTCTTCTCTTTCAAGACTTTTAGCTATGGGTGACCCTCTGTTTAAAGTCTTGTCCAGCTGTGCTTTATAAATATCTCTTAACTGATAAATGAATTATTTCCTTCAGTTAAGCTCTCCATATTGCTGTGCGGAGTTAGCAAATGTGCAGTTTTGCAGTAGACATATTAGTTTGCCAGATCGGTTGTCTTGTGTTTCTATATTTGGTAGTTATGCCCTCTATATTTTTAACTTTCTGGCATTATTTTGACTCAGTTTGGTGACATGTTGTCAATCATTGTTACAAGATAGGAAACAATACTAGAAAATAAGATCTTGCCATTTTTAATCCAACAAAACAGCTCTGTTGGTGATCTTGTCTGGCTGTCTAACAGATGGGCTAGTGTCCCATGAGAAGACAGCACTTCCTTGCATAATAAACAAAGAAGAAGAAGTTGTCTGCAAGCCATTAGTGTATTGTAAAGTTAGATGCAATGTCTTGATATTGTCAGAATGGGTTCCTCAAGCACATTTCTTTGACATTCAGTCATAAGTCAGATACAAGACAGCATTAAATCAAAATTAAAACTTTAAAAGGCTGCCAACTGCTTAACAGTTTCCAACAAAAGAACACCAGTGAAAATATCCTTCATTTTCTAAATATTGATAACCAACTAATAGACAACAAAGGATTGAGCAGAGTATTTGATGGAGGCAAGATCATTCAGCGCACGTGCCACATTACCAACACATGGTAGAGATTCCCTTCTCCTTTTTCCCTTTTACAAATAAGGATGTTAGAACAAAAATAAAAAACCTGTTCTTGCTTGAAGTACAGGCTGGTTATTGTGTATTGGAAGCTTATGAAAACCCTGGCAGATCATTGCATTAGAATTGGGGTTTTTTTGATGGAAAACCTCAGGAAAATTATAAAACCCACAGAAATCAATGTGTTTTTCTTAAAAAGGGTGTATTTTTCCTTAAATTCAAAAGACAACACATTATATATACATACAAGTCTATGGCTGGTCACTATTCACAAGAATTGCCACTGAAGTAGAAATAAGTGATGTGTTGTCATTTGCAGAGGAAAGTGCTTTTTGTGGTGAAACAATTTTTCCACCTTTTAAAAAAGCACTAAATATATGGTGTTCTAATGCTAAATTAGAAATTATTCTTTCTTTCTGGTCCTGCCAGGAAAAAAAAAATAAAGAAAGTACAACTCTCAAACTTTTTTAACCCATTACTTACAGCAGTCTTGGCACTAAAAAAAAAGAAAAGGAAAACAAGGGGGGGGGGAAAAATCAAATTCCAGGTGTAAAGTGCTGTTTAAGCCTGTAGGACATGGAGCTTCTGGGCAATATGCTACTTACTTACCTGCCCTGACAGATCTGAAGGCCTTGCCACTAAAATTCTATGTTTAAGTTAGAGGCAGAAATAAATCCAGGGATCTGGAGAAAAAAAGAACACCAATCTGTATAGGTTGAGGTGACGATCCCTTTTTTTATCCGTCTTAAAACTAAGAAGGGCTTAAAACTAAAGTCGTTCACATGTGCATTGCTAAAGACTTTTAAGGAACAACTGTAAATTGAAGGACTGACAAAATCCAAAGAAAATTACAAATAACACTGAAGACTTGATAGTTTTATGATTTGTATTTTTGTTTTTAGAGTACATTATCGGTAGAGAAAACTTCAGAACATATACTGAAATTAGTGTTCCTTATGTCACAGTTGCTTATCTTTTTTCTTATCTTTTCTGTTTTAGAGTGACTGAAATGTGTCTGATTTGTCAAAAATGTGTGGAACATAATTGGGGGATTTTTCAGAAAGATCAGTCATGTCTGAGTTTTTCTATTCAGAAAATGTGAACGAATATGCAGGATATTACATGTGTCCTGAAGTGTTTTTGACTTTTTGGATTGGTAATTGTATGTATATAGTATTTTTTCCATCTGACATCCTCTTTGTTGTTAACTGGAAAAATGTGGAATTTTCTTAATTGGCTAGATACTAGAAAATTCTACACGTTTTCTAGAAGTATAAATTCTAAAAATACAACTTGACTTGTTCACTGGTTGTAACTCAGCTTGTGTTTTGTTTTACCCCATACACTGTCTTCCTATTTCATTCTGAAGATGTAAGCAGCAAGTTACTAGGTCATCATAAGGCAGACAGTATTTCTGATGTTTATGTTAACTAGTGAATCCTCATTTGGATTTGGTCATTTCCCAGGTGTGCTCTAGGAAACCTCAATTTAACCTGAGGTCATATGATAACTACCAAGAAAGCTTATTTTAAAATATCCCCAAAATAATCTCCCATCTCTGTTGATCGCTCTCTATTTTGTCATTCTTAGGAAGTGAAATGAAACTTACTTCTCTACAAAGGCTATGTAAATTGTAAAAGTAATAACGCCATGCTTATAGATAGCAAATAATATCATTGGGAACAAGTGTCTTATTTCATTGCTCATTCTTTATCATACAAAATCGAAGTATTTACAAAGGACCTTAGGACAGTTCTGTGGGATATAAAACAGAGCAGGGGGCTTGAGGCAGGGTTTTGATGCTTTGAAGCAGCTTTCCACTGTACAGTGAAACAGTACAAAGAATAGTAACTTTTTCTTAATCCTCTCTTTGAATAAACCAGTGCCATTCCAAGGGCTGAGACAGTTTTGAAAACATAATTAAGCTAAACCTCTTTAACTTTGCATCATACTAATTCTGTGGGATCATATGTAACCAATGGTTAAAGCAAATAACTGGATCAAGATTTGTGTCTCTAGTTTAGCAGGACCTCTGGTTCATACTTTGAATCAAAAAACCCCTGAACATTCTTTTCCCTCATTCATTCCTGCTAGGAAGTTTTATAAAAAGCACAGGCAGCACAATGCATCAGCTCCTTTCATCAGGGCTTTTTGGGTCCTGGAAAAAGTGGAAGAGAACAAAAATATTCAGGCTGCTCTGTTAGTAATGAAGGTCAGGGCTCTGCATTTTGTATCTGTTATTTTCCACAGCAAGTTTGTAGACCTGCTAGGGTAGACTTGGAAAAATAGAGCTAGAATTCATAGATTTGTTCCAATTAGGCCATGGAACAACAGTTTAGTAAGAAGAATACTTTTAAAATAATATAATCGCAACATTTTGTACATATCAATATGAATAATAATTCCTAGTATCAGAACATCTTACAATGCTCAACAATACAGTTTGAGTCAGCTTTAAGAGTTCACAAATTACATTACTTAAATTTTGTTCTGCATATTGGTTTTAATACTCAAAGTTTTCCTTTTGTCCTTCATTGTTTCTAGTCTCTTATGTCAGAGGGTAATTATGACCTCCATCATGAAATCTAAAGAAAAACTGGTGCTATTGATAATGTGATAAAAATAGGGAATTAAAAGATCTGGCTAAAATGATGGAGGAGGAAAGTAAGGAAGGGAAAATAAATCAGAATCAGTGAAGGAAACAGCTTTGCACAAGCCATTGCAGTACAGCCAAAGTCCACGAGAACTATGTCTATTCAATTTATATCAACAAACACAGTTGGGGGCCTGGCATCAGATACTGTGATTTAATATGCATTGAGTTCCATCAGAGTTCTGCTCTGTTTCTAGACTTCTGCATCTGTCCTGGCACGCTGGGTATCTGTGGTGACACTCAGTGGCGTAGCTGCTGATCTCAGCCCACAGCACTGCCTGTGGTTTGAGAATCTGATTATCAGAAAACCCTGACAAAAGTGAGAGTTTGGGCTCGCTGACTCAAGTCCCTTGCTGTGTCAGACAACTGCATCACTGTAATCGCATTTATAAATTCAACGTCCTTCATCTTAAACCAGGCATCTTCTTGCCTTTGCAGCCCTACTAGAAAGCTATAACCAGAAGACCACTGCTATGACAGTTGCAAGTTTTCTCCTAGTCTTCAGTCGCAGTGGTGGCTGTGCCAAACTCTTTGCCATCTGTGCTGCCTAGCACAGATGAAATAATTGAGCCCATTCATTTGTGGCCTACATTTTACTAAGTTAATAAGCCAAGTTCCTTTTATTTTCTCTCATAAGGGAGGGTACCTCTTCCTCTTATCATCTGAATAGTCCTTCTTTGTACGTTTTCCAGTCTTTTACCTTTCTTGAATGTCAGTTATGAGAATTTATATGCACAGCCTCAGGTGAATTAGTGCTAGGGCATGGTGCAATAGTTTCAGTAATTCCCTTTTCTACTTTGCCTGAAGCCTTGTGAGGTTGCATTTGCCTTTTTAAGTACTGACTATGATCAAATAAAATGCCATACTCATTTTCCTCCTTTGTTGCCTAAATCATGGTCTTTGAGCTTTTAAAAGAAATTCTGTTTTTACCTTGCTGGTATAGCATTGCAGTCTGTGCAGCTGAATTCTGTTAAGAACATTCTTGTGCAATGCTTCTGTTTGCTCAGCATGGGCAGGGCTCCCCCGCTTCAGGTGGTCACTAACTTTCATTAGAACATTTCTATTGATTGTTACCAAAGTCATTAATGAAAGTATTACATAGATCCTTCCAGTTCAGTTGTCTTTTGATATGATCAGTTGTTGTTTGATTTCTTATACCTATTGAAATATACCTTGTATTAGTCTTTTCCATATTAAACTAATTTCTTCCTTTGGAAACATACCAAATGATTTTCTGAAAGCCAGATAATTTCCTTCTTCATGTAGTAGTGTGTAGCATCTAGCATGTAGCATACCCTTGGCACACCTCAGGTGTGTTTTAATCTATTTTTGTTTTATCTTGAATGGTCTTTAACCTTACTACTTCTTCCTAGGTTCTTGTGTGTTATTGAGTAACAGCCTAGGATGGGACCCGTGATTGCTCAGATCACTCATTTCCCATTCTGAAATACAGGGACTACTTTTGTTATTCTCTAGTCATGTAGTGCCAATACAGTGGTATAAGATGTTCAACATTTTTCTATGGAGATTGCTTGGTGTTTCTTGACTTGAGTGCATTTAACTCTGAGCTTTTCTTTCATTCCAGTACTAACATTCATATTAATCACCTTTTTGTGTGCTATTGTTCAGCATCATTAGAAAATGAGCTGCGCTCAACAGCAATAACAAGGTCTTTGTGAGTAATTTCCCAAATATCATAATTAAAATCTATGTTTCATTAGGTTTTCAAGTGCTTTGTTAACTGTAGACAAAGGGGGGATTTTCGTAGTCACAGATAGGATTTAGACATCAAATCTCTCTCTTTCCTCTGCCTTTCACCTTTAGAAAGTCTTCCCATGAAAGTGTATATGATTTCTGACCTACTGTTTCTCAGGAGGCGGAGGGTAATATAAGGAGCAGATACTTCTGACTTTTTTTAACACCTGCCATCTCTGGAGCACCTCTGGCCTCTTTCTTCAGGGCTTCAATAATTAGAGCTGTGTGAAGTTTCACATGTAGAATGGAACTGGATGATTCTAGCATCTAATCAGGTCAAAGGCTAAATTCCTCTGGTGTGCAACATGTTACCCTAGGCTGAATTATAGCCCTGTAAACCGGAATGGTTAGATCCTTAACTTTGGAATATTAACTTGTTAATTTATTTTTTGCAACCAATAGGGAATCGCCACATCACACAACTGTCAATTTTATATCACTACTGACATCTTTTGCCCACGTCTTGCAACCTGAATTGCACATGTGTTTCTATGCTGTGTTGCGATACCTCTTTGCTTTTCTAATTGCAGGAGAACATGTGGATGACACAAAGCGTCACACAGCCTTGACCCAACAGGCTCATCCACTGCTGACATAAAGCAGTGTATCTGCCTAATTGTGTGCTCTGTGGACATGGCCCAAAATGTGGCAATCTCACGGCAAGTGGTAACCACCGGTCTAAACTGGAATGTGTAAGCTGGCATGCTTCATGTAAGTTGTATAAACTGGCATTGCTTCTGCCATCAGAATTACAAGCTGTGATCACGCAAACTAGGGTTCTTAGCAGAATAAGAAGGTAAGCAAGCTTTGCAGATAAGTAAGCACATAGGTAAAAGTTTTAAACAACCTCTGTGTGAAATTTCACTTTGTGCCAAGTGCCTGAAGTGCTTTCTAAAGTTGGACTGCTGATACTATTTTGTTTGTGATGTATTTAAAGTACTGAAACCTTTCCTGAAGATTTATGTGTCCTTCCAAAGGGCACCCAGTGAATAGGCTAAATGCTTGGCATGCTTTCATCCTGGCTGCACAATCTGGCAACAGCTATGGGTAACTGAGTCCACAGGTGGAAAATGCAGCTCTCCCCCATTTCCCAGATGAGATTCTTAACAGTGCTTTTTAGTTTGGCAGTCGATCACTTCTATCAAGATACTCTTGCCTTTGGCCAACCCTGTGGGATCTCTGTAAAGCTTTTCTCAGCCACAAATCATTTATTCATTCAGCATGTCACTTGACATCTTCGGTGTTATAAATTAGTTCAAGAAGGTGGACACCCGTTTCACCTCCTCACCAAGGGCTCAGTTCTCATGTTTTCTGAAGTTATTTATTTTTGCTTTAGGGGACAATGCAGTTTTACCCTCCTACTGCGCTGTCAAGAGAACAAGTCCCTTTGAGCCAAACACCTGCTTTCCTTTAGAAAGAATGGTGGGGAAATGCCTTTTAAAAAGCCTCTGTTTATCTACTTTCTTAATTTACAAAAAGTCCCTGATTACTCAGATCATCAGAGATTTGGTAAAAAGGTATAACAGACCAAAGCCAAAAAAAAAAGAAAAAGGAAAAATAACGTACTGCCTTTCTTTTGCCATGGTAATGTGCCCTCAAGGTTACCAGAGCCTCATTCCCTCCTGGAGTCAAAATCCAGAAGAGAGTGGTCTCTGCTAAGAAAACAATAGGTCAATCCATGTCTGCGAGCTCCAGCCTTGGGAGTCGTTGCTGACCAACACCTGCAAGTTGGAAGCCAGCTGAGACACACCAAGTGTTACTTCACCTTACAGGCTCCAGTCTCCTCGTCAAGAAACTTCCCCTCAAGAAGTCTATGTTAGAAAGTGCCCAGGATATTCATGGTTTCATTGGCCTGTCATGAATTTACACAGCTTCATTATTTTCTCTTTTCTCTAGAGAAAGGTATCACAAAACTTTGTTCTTAGCAATAACTTTCATAAGGGCATAAGAGTGTTAAGCATCTAAATCTTATTAAATTCCTAATTCTCTTATTATTTTTGAGAATCACATCCCGAATTCTTCTTTTTCCATAGGTTTTAAGCTGACAACTTGCAGACATAACGTGACTGTGCTGCATAGTGTTGCCTCAATTTCTGGGTACACCGCATCCTTCTGACCTTCGGCATGAGCGGTGTCTTGCAGTGCCACAGGGAAGAGCTGTTATTGCTGATACATCTGAGCCCTTACACAGCAGCAGAAATTTTAAGTAATGGATCATGTTCTGTGGGCTAGCAGGTAAGGAACACAAACACTCCAAGCATACATGTAACAGACTTTACTATAATCAAATATGATGTGACCTTCAATTACTCTTTTATTATATCAATGCCTTAAGAGCTCAGTCACACATTCCAGCTGTACTGTACTGCACAAAAATACAGAGGAAAAAATAGTTCTTGCTACCAAATGGTTTAGCTTCGGGTCATCTTGCTTATAGTTTATGATTTTGATGTAAAATCTGCAGAGTGGAGTAGCCTGACTTGTTTCTAATCTAACTTTATAAGACTAGCATAGGACGGGGACATGACTATAACAGTGGCCTCTATGCCTACAGCTGATCCTGAGCCCTTCAAGCAAAAGTTTGTGTCTGCCCAATTTTGGCTCTTGGCAGGTGGCCTGTGTCCCATGAGTTACAGCACACCCCTCCACTGCTGCCTTCACACGACTTTCAGCATCTTCCTAAAATAAGTCCTCTCTGAGGCCAGGTTATTGCATCTCTTTCTGCTTTGCCATCTGGGCTGCTGTGCATCCAGCTGGTGGCTACAATAAGGAAGGCAGTATCACCTTCGGATTGGATCTTTTCCCTCTAACACAGTCCAGATTTGGGAAAGTATCTAGGAATCAGAGGAATAAGAAAATATTTTAATAGATTACATTAACTAAAGGTGGGTTTGTGTTTTGGTTTTTGTCTGGTTGGTTTTGGTTTTCTTTTTTTATCCCATGATAATGTGTAAATTCTGGTCAGAAGTGCCTGGTCCCAGTATACGCAAGATTCAGATGCGTGTCTTGGATCGTGGTGATTTGGAGCAAGGGCTGAGGCTTGGTTCTTCCCGTCATAGGTAAATACTCTAGTCTGGAGACTACCAAGAGTTGTGTGGAAAAATATTCACTTTTTTCTCTGCTGAAGATGCTATACTTCATAAAAGAATAAATATTTATTGCATCAGCAGAAGAGGCAGGTTTACTCTCCAGAGCTGTTTTGGAGTTTATGGGTGAGAACAGAGCAGGGTTTTCAGAGAGGTGGGTTCTGATCACTGTCTTTCAAGAGGGCAGGGCATTTTGATGTCCTAAGCACTAAGCTTCCTCCCTTCCAGCAGTTGGGTGGGGACAGAGAATGAAATAAAAAAAAAATCAAATGATCTTAATCTGGAATCCTTTACAAATGCAGTGAAGAGCCAGAAAGTATATTACAAATAATAGCATATTGGCATTGGAATGAAAGAGTTGTGGAAAGGACAAATATTCATGTCTTACTGTATATTTTCTAGCTCAGCAGAAATGTGTTTTCAACTCAGTCTCAGATATCACACTGTAATATAGAGTACGTATACAGTAAATTTAATGTATAGTGTTTCTCTTAATGATGTATTTAGACACTCTTTCATGGAGAGAGCATACTTAGAGCAAAGCATACTTTGAAATATTTTTCCATAATGGAAACTTTGAGATCTTATGTAACTTAAAATGTGAAATAGTTCAAGACACAGTTGCACACCTAATTGGAAAAGCAGCTGCGTAGCAGAATATCATATTTAATATAAATTGTATGCAATTTTACTGGCACAACAATTTTCTTACAAGTACATTTTTAGTAACCAAACATGTTTTCTCTCACTTGCATTCCCATTGTTCTACTGGGACAGTGTCTTGTAGCTAGTGTATCCCTTTCATGCAAACAAATAAACTAGGCTTTACAAAGAACTGCAAAATCAGTTGCATCTGGTGAAACTAGTTTAGGTGAGGAAACATTGTATGTGAAAGAACAAGAGTCTGATGCTTTTTTTTCTGAAGAAAAACGGACTTGACAAGTAACCGTGTGGACTGTAGTGTGATTGTGAGCCGTAATAAAACTGAAAGTCTGATGAAATGTTGAAAAAAAAATGTAACTTTTCACTCTTCTTTTTAGTCCTTGAAAATGTTAATTGAAGCTTGACTAAAAGTTTCTAGTGAATGTGTGAGGGTAGTCCGGAGGCTGAATCTCAGAAATACTAGGGAAATCCTTTGTCTGTGCTTCTGTTGGCAGACAGAAGCCTGTGTACTAGGGAGGGTTCTTGAGTTCTGAATCCGTTTTTGTTCAGGTAACATTTTAGTTTGCTCTTGTCTCACCAGATTTGGTAAGGACTTGCCTAAGAATGGCCCAGTACAGATTAATTTTCAAAAATTACTACGCTCAGAAAAAACAATAATTCTCAAGAGCAAAGACATAATCTCATACACGAAACACACCTTGGGTTTTATGCATTTCTCACTGACATAAGGTGTAATTTAGTTGTCTCAAATGGAGTCATTCGTGATTTACATCAGAAGCAGGCCCACAAAGGCTATTTTTAACACACATAACAAAATGACATTTAATTTTTTCACATTCACTCCCCAGTGTTGTTGTATGCATCCTCAGTGGCATTATTAAGTGGTGCTTTTCAAACAGACAAAGTATGTTACTTACTGTGGCTAAATTGTAATGAAAGAAGAGATGGCTGTTTGCCAGTGAATGGTGTGTAGCTTGTAGAAGCATGTAATTACATAAATCACAAACATATGCAGAAGATGTTTTCTCTTTACATTTAACTGGTGTTGCCTGGAGCTATAGCTGCTTGCAACTCCACTTAATTACCATAATTATTTTAAATGTGTATATCTGGGCAATCTCTGAGCTTTATGAGAATGTTATTCATACCTTATCAGTAAAAATCTAAAGGGTCCCATTCTTTCCCCAAAGGGGCTGCAGTAACCAGGTTTCTCCAGATTTCAAGCATAGGGTGGCTGATGTTTATATCTTTATTTTGAATTACAGGTTTTTAAAAAACCTGAGCCTCTCAAACTAATCAGATCTTGAAATCTCAGTAGATGCTATAATTTCCTGGTAGGAAATTAAGCATTGTACATTGTTTGTGGAAAGAAAGTACCTGGAGAGGTCCTGATTAGCTTCTTTTACATCTTAATTTGCCAACTGTGTAAATGTTGTTTGGCCAAACAGATTGACAAGTGTCTAGGAAAGGTATTGACTTTGTTAAAATGGATACTTCCTATGGGAAATGTCAAAAAAACCTGACAAACTAGCTAGGATTTTCCAGTTCATTTTGTCAAGCAGTAAAATGTGTTAGAGTGGGGTGTTTTTTAAATTCTCTTTTGCACTAGTGTAAACCTGATTCAAATAACTGATGTTAATGGAGTTGCCCCAGAGATACCACAGAATAACACAGACTTTTGGTTCGTCTCTCATTTATGTCAGTTTTATGTTGACTTCATGCCATTGATATTGGTCAAGTTACTTGTGGCTGAGACCAATACAAATGAGAAAAGACATGAGTCTGATACATAGGATGACTGGCCAACATAGACACGCCTCAGTTTTCCCTAACTAATGTAAATTGGTGAGTATAGAATTCCTCCAGTTGAATACATTGGAAGTGGTAAAGCCCTCAGGAATAGGAAATTTGATAGCTAAATAATCTCAAAAGGCCAAGCAGTAGGAACCATAAGCAACTGTCAGACATAACTGATGAAGAATACTGATGACTACAGATACAGAATCCTTATGCACTGAAAGACCAAGAAAGGCAGGTTTTGTGAGAAAAGGGTAGTATAATTTATTAGTTCAACTCTGCATTTATGAAAACACATGGTTTTGGACAAATGAGCTATGTTACAAAAAAACACCAGTTGAATGCAAAGGTAGTGAAATTGCAAAATTTTCGTGTTCCAGTAAAATAAAAAATAGTATTTATTAGCAATTTTAGAAGTCCAGATCTAGAAATAAGGTAAATATAAATAAATACCCAGATTGTGCAAACACAGTACTTTTGCATTATTCAGTGTCAGGGAAATAGTTGGCACCTTGTCTTTTTTGTCAACCACTATAGTTAACCTTGCAAGTGATGCATCCTTAAAGCACTTTTGTAAGTCATGAGATTGTTTTTGTTTGGTTATAATGTGACATGCCAGCTGTAGATCATATGTGCAGTTTTGTGACACAGCTTAGCCTTTTCTTTCACCACCCAAGAGGCAACATACACAAAGCATTATTGTCAGAGATCAGTTACTACAATCTCTTGTGAAAAAAAGAAAATAAATGCAAGCCTCCGGAATGCCAGGGAACAATGCACTTTCCACATCAGAGACTGGTTTGTTTAATAACCACAAATTATTTCAGGTAATTTGGCACCAATTTAATTGCACCCACAAGAATATCCTCAACAACAACAACAAAAAGAAGTAACAAAAGAACCACTCCTACTACCAATTCCATCAGGATGAGCTGAAGCCAGAGTTTCCATTCATTAAATTATGATTAGCCTTGCTAATACCTTGTCTATCAAATCCCCATACCATGCTGCAGACACACCAAAGGGAAACATATATGTGATGTTTTGAAAAGGAAGCTGATGGAAAGTGATACTTTTCCCACACATTAGAATGACAATAAAATCCTTCAGATGAAGGTACACACTAAAACAGTCACTGCACAGGTACACACTAAAACTAATCTGCATTTTTAAATGCAGATTATGAAAGGTGAAATTAAAATCCAGCCAAGGCATTGTCAGTTAATGTCTTTCATTAAAATGAAGAGCATGAGGACAAACACAATATTCACTAACTTTGAGGAGCAATTAATCTAGATTTGTAATTAGATTTTGTTCTGTTCTTTTTTATTACATGTATTTCCAAATTACTGTGTGATTGAAAGACTCCGATAGTTATATTAACCTGCCATCTCTGTAGTATTGGCATCTATACAGAAGGTGATATATGCCTTGACAATGCTCTTTGCTGAATAGCAGAAGATTGTGGGAATGGGAAATCCCCCTAGTTTTGCCTCTGGGAAGGATATATCTTGGTAATTTCAAATAGTGAAACTGAACACAGATATTTGGAAGATTCATTTTAAAAACTGATAGTGGAGAGCTAATGTGAAATTCCATTCACGTGTTTAGGGTTTTCTCCAGCACAATGGAGAAACTTCCTTCTGGCTTCCATGAAAACCATTTACCTGCAGCTGACCAAAGGTATTACCACAGAAAGAACAGAGTTCTTTATAAAAAAAAACAACAATCCTTTGCTTTTCTCCTCATGAAAGCCATGTTCACTAAGGCGATTTTCACAGTGAAATTTTCTCCTTCCATGGAGCAGAGAAGAGCCTACAAGTCAAATTTTGATGGAAAGTCCCTGACTAAGTATAAGAAAAGAATATTAAACAAATGGAGTCAGCATGATTTTTCCTTAAAATCTGGGCACCATTTTGTTTGTACCTGATCAAGGATTCCCAAGATAAAATGAAGATATCCAGTTCTGAGTCAGAAGGAGACCGTGGTCTGTGTAACAGGTTCGTTGTTCTCAGAATACTTATTGTCCATGTCTCCAGCTTTATTTTGAATGGCTGTGTTTTGTCTCTGACTGTTACATTCTCCAAAAATTATATCTCAATACGTATTTCCTTTATCTTTGAGTGTGCTGCACGCAATTTGATTGGATTTTTTTTTTTTTTTACATCCTAATTTTATCATTGTATCTTTTCAGTCAGGCCTATCGGTGACTGGCTACATAAATACTGCTACAATTAAACAGAAATTCTCAAATCTCCAAGTGATATGGATTTTGTACTATGGATCAGTTGGAACAGTTTCAGCCTGAATTTCATTTGTTTTTCAAAGGATTTCTTTGTATGGTCACTGAAACTGCTGCATGATTGATGGGAGAGAAGAGAAAAAAATAGATTCTGCATGTTAATAATAATAATTAGATGACATCTGCAAGATAAAACATTACAGCATGAATTGCCTAACTTCGTTTGACTTTAAAGTCCACCAGATTGTTATAAAGTTTGCAAAACATTTGATCATCTGTTGGGAATACATGGTAAATTCCCCATCTTAAAGTTATACCCATACAATGAAGGGCTGTAGTACTTGAGACTTGAAGTGAAAGGGGCTGGATGTGATTACAAATTGAACTGTAATGTAATCTGGGCTTTTCCAGTCAAGTTTTCCAGTGAAAGTTGAGGTTGGCTAACGATGTCTTTCCTGTGCACAGCCCTAAGGATCCATTCTGTTTCTCCAGGGCACCTTGGCAAAAGACTTGCAGATATTTAAAACCCCTAATTAATGCCAGGTATTTCACTTCGCTTTTATTTTTAAAACATGAAAAAAAATATTACTAAGCCAAAGAAAAAACAAATATTTTCCATTTGCCGTTCATTACAGATGTCAGACAGCCATAAATACAGAAATGGTCAGCTGCAGGTGTAACCTAGTTCTGTTGTGTAATGCACACTCTGTTCCTATAACATGACTAAAAATGGTCTGTCTGGATAATAAATAGCACTACCATTACACAGTAAAAGGTGAAAATTAATGTGAGTGCTGCTGGTGAGTTAGCTATATTAACAAGCCAATCATGTAGTATTAGCAGTTATAATGGGGAACAACATAAACTTTTAAGAGCTTCTGCAAAAGCTTTCAGTCCTTTCAAGGTTGGGAATTTAAAATCAGTGCTGTCCGGTAACTTTATTCCTTTAAATTTAGGAGGAAAAACATGTACAAATTTTTAAAATAAATTCATTGACATCTGCATCTGAAAAAAAAATAAATATTTGGGTCCAACCTGCATATATCACTAATATCTCAGATGGTCTGCTGGTACATCTCTGTTGCCTCCATCAAAGGTTCTGGCCCATAAACGATAACCTTTGATAGCTAACTGATAGAGAACTGATAACCCCTTACTGATAGCAAAACCTTTCCCACACCCAGACCAAGAAGAGAGTGCAATCTGAAATAGCAGTGAACAAAGGGAAACAATAAACAAACAAAGGACTAATTGATTTCTTCTACCTAGACATAGAGCTATGTCTGACCAACAGCCCATCTGGCCCTGTGTCCTCTCACTGTTGTTGCATGGTACTTTGGGAAAAATTTCAGACCAGACCATGTAAATGGTTTCCTCTCTGGAAACAGCAGTTGGGGGAGTTTCTGAAATAGATTTATCTTGACCATTATAGGTAATAACCAGTTACATATCAATCATCTCCAAATTGTCTAATCCTTCTCTGAATTGACTTTGGTGTCTACAGCATCCAGTGTCAGTGAGTACCTCAATTTCATTGTGTGCTGTGCAAAATGCAGCACGCTGAGAGTCACAGCCTTTTCCAGGGTGGTTCTTAGGTCCTCAAAGAATTACCATTGTGTGTAGCCCTAGAACAGCTTCCTCTCTATCCTCCACATCTGGGGAGAAACCACATGCAGTCTGGCCCAAGATGATAAGTAGGATGATGTGAATCTGCCTGATTAGTAACATATTTTGTGGGTTGTTTATATTTGAGTCAAAAGGACTAATTCCCCCTCTCACTCTTCCTCCCATTCTTTTAATTTTATTCTTGGCTGCAGAAAAATCGCTAAAGAAAAATGTACCTTGAAAGACAGACTGTTATGCTTGGCAATGCTTTATTATGTTGCTGTGCCTCAACACCATATTTGATCTGAACTTATTTCTAGGAGGTAAGTAGATTAAAAGAAAATCAATTGGAAATATTTCTGTTTTATTTATCAGTTGGTAACACACATCAGAGGGTAAAAATTAAAAGACAAATGTCTATCAACTAGAAAAGCAAGTCTGCCCTCAAATCTAGTGCTACAAGTTCCTGTGGAAAACTTCACAGTGCTATGACATTCCTAACCTGCCTAAACAAGAGCACACAGAAGAACTGATAGTTATTTTATTCTGTCCTATATTTCAGAAATTATATCATTGAAAATCTTCTATTTCCCAAAGTCAAGTGTCTATGAATTTGTGCCTATAACTGCATTTTTAATTGCAGTCTATCAAGTACTTCAATTAGATGTATGTTGTGGTGAAGAAGAGAAGGAGGAAGGAACTGAACTATTACATATTTGTAAACTAATGTTAAATTCTGATCTCAGTCAAGTTAATGCCAAAGCTGGGAGTTCAGTGGGAGCTGAATAAACCCTGAAGATGTTTTGTTATCTTTTGCAATTGTCACCAACAAGTAAATATGTAAGTTCAAAAATTTCTTATCTCCAGTCTCTCTGCAGCTTTGAAACGCCCTGGTTTGGTTGGGAGCACTGCTGCCCAAGACCTGTCACCTTTTCCCAAGTGTGGGGCCAGAAGACATGGATGCAGGGCGAGAACGCAGGGGCCCAACAGGTTAGTCCATCTTGTTTCCCCCATGTGCACATTCACATGGGATGTAGGTCTTTAAACAAGTGGAGGAGGCGGCGGTGGTGGCATTTTTCATGCCAAGCGTGCACAGTGCAGCACTCGCTAAGGAAGGCGGTATAATGCAGAGCAGAATTTGCTGTCTGTGGGTTTAACAGTTGGTTTGGGAAATGGCTGTGATTTTACAAGCCAGCTCTACGAAACCATACAAAACTGCCCTTGGTGGTCTCTGCTTTGAGTAGCATTTTAAAGCTATTGAATTTCCGTGGTTACTTTTGGCATGCTCCCCCCGTGAAACCCAGATGAAATGCTGTAAGGAAGTATCACCCTGGAATGAAAGGACATATACTACATGGAGACAGGCTTAGAAGCACCCCAGAGGGGCAAGATCCTGTAGGAACTGCAGCTTCTTCCATTATCTTCTGATGCCTGAGGTGAGCTAAAAGTCTTTCAAGAAAGCAGATTACAAGGAAATGGCTAGTCACTCTTGCAGTGCTAATGCTACCCTAAGTTAAAATATTTGATGATTACACACCCCTGCTCAAGACACAGTTATCTGTGAAATGTTATTGAAGAGAATGATACAGAGTCAAAACAGCTTGTCATTGTGAAAGAGGGAAAAAGAGAGAATATCTGATTAGTGATTCTATGCCTCCTCTTATATTCTGGAGTTTGTAGCAGTCACAGAAACAATTTAATGTTATATTTAGGAAGGAAAATAGCTATAAATCATAGCTAAGTTAGTAATATTTCCTATATAATAATTCCTACAAAGTGTACGTAAGAGGTATCAGTGTTCTAAACAAACTTCCACTCTAGATAATTGTATTCCACAAATGGTGCTTCCAAATTCAGTCTTCATTTATAACCGAAATGGCAGAAAACACCCCAGAGAAAACATCATTGTTATATCTGTATGAATTATGAAGTGTTTTTAGGATCCTTTAAGAAATAGATGCTGACTGACTAAAAAATAAAAGGTGAAAATCAACACAAGAATTGCTGTTACGTTAGACAGATGGCTTTTTCAAAAACCTGTGTTAGACAATGTCTACATGAATAGTGAGGTAACCTAGTGTTTTTCATTGATGTGTCATCTCCACATTCTTCAACTTTCCACTAGCTTTTGACTAGCTTCCCCCCCCCCCCCCCCC